>BSBK01015380.1:25000-33081 GCA_027943335.1 Chamaecyparis obtusa
GCACATGAATTCCTACCTCAAATCCAAGCTATGGTAGAATGTTGTTGAGCCCTAATCCAAGCTTCAAGCCTTTTTTCCTCTAACTTTCTGAAAGCTCTCTAAAAATAGAGAATGGGTGAATGAATCACCCTAAGCCAAAATTTCCTCTAAATAGGGCTTCTACACCTAACCTCATAAATGAGGTTCAAACAAGCAAGCTGCAATTTTCGCTCAAGAAGGAAAATGACATTTTTAAAAGGGTCCTAAAGTCACTTTTAGGCTTCTAAAGAGGTGAAAATACCCCTAACCCATGGATACATGGAATGGGTTAACAAATTAAGCATAAAACTATCTCCTAAGGCCATTATTAACCCTCTAAACCCATGTCGAGAAATAACATCGGAAATGGGGAATGAGACTGCATAAAGATTCCTATGGCAGAAAGGTGTGCTAAGATATCCCTATAACTCCTAGCAAGTGCTCTCATGCAACACATGATGTACCTTAATAACATTGAACATAGGTGTCAAGCGACACTTAACAAAATAACATTTCACGAAAGGTACATCCAGAATAACAACACATAACATACAAACATTCAAATTACTGTTACGAAATAAATTACTTAACAACGAGGCCTCAGGTCTCTAAATAGACGGGGCCTTGGTATAACTGGTTACCCTATGTTCAATGTGTTTTCCCCGAATGTGTTTCCATGGTCCTTCCACCTGCAATACCTAAATGCAGCATCAGTAATTCAAGGAAGAAAACCATTACAATAACATATATGATATAGCGAAATTTAAACATTAAATTGCATAATTCAACTCATACGTCAATTGCATATAATATTCATGATTTGATTGCACATTTCAAATGAAATTACATAACGTAATTTAAATATCATCTAGACCATCAGGTTCACAAAACATCATATAAAAACATAAACCAAATCTACACATCATGGATCCCATATGCAGAATCATCAAAAGAACAGTCCATCGAGTCAAACATAATATAACAGTAGTCAACAAAGTCCAAGTGTCTCTGAAAGAAACATAATCAAAAAGATAGCTAATATGAATAACACAGGATCACTATGTGGGCCGAAAGTGGACCTCACAAAAAGTCAAGAAGACTTGAATCAGCTGTATGAGCGAAATCTTCATAGGCAAAAAGGAAAAGTAGGACTTGGATACAAAGGAGAAGGCGAATCCTCTAAGCAAGGTACTCAAAGAAATAAAAAACCTACTTGTAATCATTGTGGTAAAATAGGACATACTTCAAATAAATGTTGGAATAATGAAAAAGCAGAATTCAATGGAAAATGTTACAACTACAATCAACCTGGTCACAAAGCAAATGAATGCAGGGAAAAACCTAAATTCAGAGGTAATTGTCACAAGTGCAACAAACAAGGTCACAAGGCATCCGAGTGCAGATCCAAGACATTTAATCCAGCAGAACAAATTATGAAAGCAATGTTTGGATGGGACTACAACACCTGGTGTAGATGTCATTACTATGGAGAATATGGACACATTGGCATGAATTGCATAAAACATCATCTAAGGAAAAGAGATACTACCGTAAGATGCTTCAAATGCACTAAACTCGGTCACATAGCCAGAAACTGCATGAATGTTAGTGAAGTTGAAGGTGGAAAGAAGAATGAAGTAACTAAGGTCAGGAAACAGGTGAGACAAAAATGGATTCCTAAATCTATCGAGCAATCCAGTCCAAGTAATGGAATGGATGGCTCTACCGACTCAAACTAAATTTCCAAGAAAGCACTGGAATTGTATTCTCATAGACCAATCTCAAGTAGTTCCAGAACCGAATTAAAAGAAAGATCTAAATCAGCATGCAAGATGCAGTAAGATCACAGGGAGGTCGGTATCAGTCTTCACCGAGCAAGGTCGGTACCTGTCTTTTTTCGAGCGAGGTCGGAGCAATATGAATTCTCGAGTTCACCAAGTTGCGAAGTCTTTACCGAGTAATTAATTCTTAGTGGGTGACAGTCTGTCAGAATTCATACCCTAATTTGTACTAAGCATTAATGACAGAGTTGTAAACAAAAAGCAAGTAATCAAACTCATTCTTCACCGCGAACCTTTAGCACTTTGAGAGCAGAAAATTTCAAGAGCAACCCCAGCGATTCAATACTTTTGCGAAAGGAATTTTCTGTGAGCTACCATGGCATCATCCAGCACTTCAGTGAAGAAAGGATCTAATATGTTAGTCCAAGGGGAATGGAAAGCACCAGATTTCAAGATCGTGCCCGCAATTGCAGTAGCCCTAGATCCGAACGGAGCTCAATCTCAGATTCCTCCTAAGGTATTACTTGTTAACGATATCCGCAATCATTTCAACTGTTCAATTCATGAAATGGGGAACCTAGAACTAGATATTGTGCGTGAAGAACTGTGTGTGGATGGTATTCTGAAACCCGAGCACAAACATCTAGAAGATAAAGGTTTAGTTCACATTGCACATCTACCTCGAAACTTTCGAGATAAATGGGTTAGATACATTCTCATCCATGTACATGATGGCAAGATTTGGCTTGAGCAACCTATAGAGATCACAAAGAAGATGATTCATCAAATCACCAGTCTTCCCATGTTGAACAAATAAAAAACTACCAAAACCCTAGGTCGGACAGAACTAGAGAAGAAAACCCTAGCCGAGTGGGACGGTAGAGGCATGAAAGTTAGCAGCATTACTGATGCTGAACTGAAGTTTGGTACACACTTTATTGCCCATAAGATTTACAGTTCTAGTCGACAGAATAGTGTCTCCTATGAAGCTATTGACCTAGCATACAAAGTGGTCAAGAATAACTTAACATTTGACCTAGCAGACTTATTGTTAAAGTAGTTTAACAAAAACATGGAAAGCATTCAAACTTCCAAAAACAATCCATGTAAGTTTGGATCCTTATTGGTCTGTTTATTCTTCTATGTTCAGAAATTCTTCCCTTCTAAAGGAAAAGTTGTATGGAGAAAGGATGTGCCAGCCCTCTGATGCAGGAGCATCCTGGGTGTAAGAGCAATCTTGCATCACCCAAAAATATTTCTATTTTTGTATTCAATAAGGGCTATTTTGTGCAGAGCTGCTATTTATGGAAAGTTACTATTTTTGGTAATTTTCACATGTGCTTAGAATGATCTTATTTCTTTCTTGGAGGTTCATTTTGGTCATATAAGCCTGCCAGTAAAGTTTCATTGCCAGATCAAGTGTATATTGGAAGATATTGAAGATTTTCGGTATTGGCAGCAGGGTATAGAAACTTTGAACTCAGTTTTGAAGGCTTTAGAGGCCCTGGATGAGGTCAAAAATTTGGGTGACGGGCGCTTGCGTGGGTCAAGATTGTAGAGTGCTTCGTGGCATTTCCAAAATGGGGTTATAATAGCCGATCGGGTCAACTGGTGATGACTTATGGTCTTCAAAAGTTGGGCCACCCGAAATGGCGAAAAATAATTTTCTTCAAAATTTCTGTTTGGGTTTCAAAGGTTATCTTGAGCTGACTATGATGTAATAAAATGTCAAATAAAATAATTCTAAGTTTGGTCGGCCTTATTGGCTAAAATTTTGGAACCTTCCTAGGCGATGGAAAATTGCCTATATAAGGAAGGCTGTATTATTGTCTTAGGCAGTTCAGAATAGTTCTGGGTAGTAGATCTGGGTAATAGTTCAAGGCTTTGTCCTACAGAATATTGTAAGGGAATGCCCATGTGGCTTTGCATATTGTAATTCTGAAAGTTTATAATTCCACATTTGTGGAGATAATATTTGTGGAGATAATAAGAAGCCAATTTTCTGTTCTTGCATATTATTGTTGTTGTTTCTCTATATCTGTTATGTGTTTGTGGTATTAAGGGGAGCACCCTTCATCACCCTCTATGAAATAAATGAATACATCTCAGAAATGGGTGAAAATTTTGAAAGCATCATTGATAATTATTTTGAGTCTTTCAAAGAGAAAATGAATGATAGATTCTGGATTCCACAGAAGTTGGTGGAAGATTACAAAGATGACATTTGTTTTATGGTGGATTGTGATAATGTATATATTCAAGCAGCTAAACTGAGGACTGTATATGTAAAACCTCTTCCTTATGAGGTAAATATTGATGAAACCAAGAATATCATTGAAGCTCTTCTTAATCAGCCTGTCAATCCCAAAGCTCCATATTTTGGAACATATGATGAAGCTAAGGTGATATTTGAACTAAGCATAAAGCTTCCATAGGCGGTAAACAAAGGAAAGAAGAGGATAGCCAAAATGCAAATGATAACCGAGGACAAAGAAGAAAAAGATGAAGAAGAAGAGGAAAAGGATGAGAAAATAGAGGAACCAGAACCTGCAAAGAAGAAAGGAAAGGTATTCATCACTAAGGCACCTAAGCCTCCCACTACTGTATTTACAAGGAGAAATGCAAGAGGTAAGGCAGACAAGGCAGACAAGGCAGATAAAGACATAGTATTCAAAAGGCCTCCTCTAAACCTTCAAGAAAAAGATCAAACTTTTTAGAGACGGATCAGGATCTGGAGTAAGTAACATAAAATCCTTTAAATATGAAACCAGATCAGAAACAGAACAGAAGGAAATAGAAGATGCTGTTGTTGAAAAGATGGGACAGTGGAAATACTCTCCTGAAGAAATAGCCCCACAGGTTCCAGCAGTTCTATTAAATCCAATAAAAATGAGATGGAGCAATGGAAAGCAAACTGTGATAGACATATTTGATCAAACCCTGAGACAGTTAATGCCGAGCTTGAAAAATGATGAAGTAAAGAAGGCATTAAAAGAAAATGAAAGTAAGATGACATTAAAGTTCAATACTTGTTTGATTTTGATCAACAATATTGAATCGGTTGTGAAGGCTGCAAATGCCACATGGAAGAACATATACCACCTTCACCAACCGAGTATTGAAACAGTAATAATAAAAGATATTGAAGATGATAGTGATGAACAAGAAGAAGACACTGAGGTAGATGATACTGTGAGGATAGCAGCAGAAGTCATTGCATCCCTTCCTACCTCTCCAGTAAAAGTTTCTACATCCAGCCCGGAGACACCTTCAAGCATGGTTGTGACAACTTCCACATTTTTCCAATCATCTATAGCAACAACAGAAGTAGCTACCATTTCTTCTACCAAGTTGCAGTCTCCCGCATCATCAAGTTTTCCAGCAATAAGTTTTCCAATTTTTGAATCTTCAAGTGTAAATATTTTAAGTTCTCTAGTAGAAAGTATACCAGTCTCTATAGCTAGCCCTACTTTATCTACTGTCACTACTACCAAAGCATTAAGTACAGATAAGCCTAAGGCTCTACCGAGTATAAAATTTTTGGGTAAAAATGTAGTAGAGGATATAGACCTAGATGAAGAGATAGAGATTCCAACATTAGATTTTGCAAATCTATCAGCAGACCAAATGCAAAATATAGGTGAGATCCTCCAAAGGAAAGCAAAACAAAAGAAGCTTAAAGAGGAGAGAGACAAGGAATATCAAATCATCAAGGATGCTAAGGACATTTTGTCTGATGCATTAGGTATCAAAGTAGACTCCTCCCAACATGTTTTTCTACAATTAGCAGAAGCAGTTAATAAATACAATGAGGATTCATCTGGGATAGAAAAATTAGTTGAAAGAGCCGAGAAGAGATTCAACAATAAAGTGCTTGAGCACATTGCTCAGCACATAGCTATTAACCAAGTAGAATTGTCTTCAGTTTTGTCAAACATTGAATCTATCTATTCGAATGCTACCTCTCTTTTGGCTAGATTGTGCAATATTGCTGAGTTCACAAAGGATGTTAAGGATAAAATGAATAAAATGGATGAGGATATGAAGATTAGCATACAGAAGCTGCAACTTGAACCAAGTTCAAGCTCTACTCATCACATGAAAATCTCACACCTATCAAATATGCAGTCTGATCTACTGAAAGAAGACACAAGGATCCGGTCCACACTACTAGACATCCAACACATGATCCTTCCCATCATGACTACAATGAATAAGCACATTGAACATTCCAAAACATTGATTCATGACAATCAGTTCTCTATAGCAGATCACATGATTGAACTCTCTGTAGAAGTCCAAATTGCAATCCAAACATGCAAGATTCTGCAAGAAAGTTGGGACAGAACCCTGGCACTAATAATGAAGGTACATTCTAATTTTCTATCAAATTTTGGATTCTCTCTATAAATAACTTGTATATGCACCTTTGGCATTATCGTCAAAAAGGGGGAGATATGTATAGAAGGAGAGATATGTATAGAAGAAGATTTGTATAGAAACAGTTAGCACATTGAAAGGGGGAGACAATGTATAAAGCCCTATAACAAAGACAAATTTTGAAAAATCAAAATAAAACTTAGCATGATTCATGTATATAAGTTTTGGCCAATAAGTGTTTTTGTCACTAATGCCAAAGGGGGAGATTCTTGGCATTAAACAGAATTGCCACTAGTGACAACACTTATTTTCATTCTGGGTGCAAACTGAGCAGACAGTGCAAACTGAGCAGACAGTGCAAACCGAGCAGACAGTGCAAACCGAGCAGACAGTGCAAACCGAGCAGGACAGTGTAAACCGAGTAACATCATGTCTACCGAGTCACCAGTATTTACCGAGTTCAAGACCTACCGAGTGATTAGTATGAACCGTGCCTTCACTTCTACCAAGTGCATGACGATGCCGAGTAATGCAGTGGATGCCGAGTATCAGAAAGTCACTGAGTTAGTTTGAAAGAATCGTGTAACCATACTTGGGCCGACTTAGTAGCACTTATGTTTATTTGTCAACCAACTTTGTAATTATAATTGTAATTAATTGTTTAAGACTTATATATAAACAATGTTGTAAAAATGTCAAGAAAATGTAAGAAGAATATATGTGAAAAAAAAAAAAGAAAGAAAGGCAGAGATAAGCGAATTACAAAGGGCTTCAGTAGTATAAGGAACAGCAAAGACAAATTCATCACAGAAGGTGATCAGTACATCAGTGAATCTCAATCAGCAATCCAGTTGTAAAGCAAGAGATCTACTGTTTCATCCTAACAGGTGAATCAGTACTAAATCCTTTAACCGGGTAGACTTAACAGTCTTTTGTAAAATCTCTTTACCGAGTGCATACTTCATTGTATGTTTGTAAATCCTTTAACAAGGTGGATTTAGCAATCCTTATTGCTCCTAACAGGGCAGATCATCAGAAGTGATCAAATTGTAAGCCTTAACCGGCCTAATTTATTCTACAGTATTAAAGCTTTGTGGGTTTCATCCCCACCCCAGTTTTACTTTCTTTTTGGAAGGTTTCTGGGTAACCAAATCTATGTGTCATTATTGTGAATGCTCTTAAGTTTCATGCTTTCTATATGCAAAGGTTAAAAGTAAATTACATGTTAAATTGAATGAAAATTTAGAGTTACTGATTCACCCCTCCCCTCTCAGTAACTCGGTTAATTTTTGAATATTTCCAACAATAGATATATATATATATATGTGTGTGTGTGTGTGTGTGTGTGTATACACATACACACACACACACACACACACACACATACACACACACACACACACACACACAGATATATATATATATATATATATATAGATATAGATATAGATATAGATATAGATATAGATATGTGTGTGTGCGTGTGTGTACACATATATGTATATAGACACACACACACATATACATACATACATACATATATATATATATATATATATATATATATATATATATATATATATATATATATATATATATATATATATATATATATATATGTATGTATATATATGTATATATGTATGTATATATATATACATACATATACATACATACATACATATATATATATGTATATATGTATGTATATATATATACATACATATACATACATACATACATATATATATATATATATATATATACATATAGATATAGATATATATACATACATATACATATACATACATATACATATACATATACATATATATATATACATATATATATATATGTATATGTATGTATGTATGTATATATATATATACATATATATATATA
>BSBK01015381.1:0-37500 GCA_027943335.1 Chamaecyparis obtusa
TCCCGTCCGCGGGCGAGCTGGGCGTGGCTACACGTATGACCCGAATGTAATTTTTTTTTTTTTTTTTTTTTTTTTTTAACTCTGGTTTTTTCGTTCTTATCCTCGTACGGAGCCCTCCTTTGTTCATTTTTTTTCCGCGAGTTTCGACCCCGCCCGGAGCGAGCTCGGCGCCGATCCCGCCCCGCCGCTCCCCGGAGAGCTCGACCGGTTCGGTTCCGCTCGGATCGGACCCCGCCCGCGAGCGCCGCTCGGCTCGACGAGCTCGATGGGGATCCCGTCCGCGGGCGAGCTGGGCGTGGCTACACGTATGACCCGAATGTAATTTTTTTTTTTTAATTTTTTTTTTAACTCTGGTTTTTTCGTTCTTATCCTCGTACGGAGCCTCCTTTGTTCATTTTTTTTCCGCGAGTTTCGACCCCGCCCGGGAGCGAGCTCGGCGCCGATCCCGCCCCGCCGCTCCCCGGAGAGCTCGACCGGCTTCGGTTCCGCTCGGATCGGGCCCCGCCCGCGAGCGCCGCTCGGCTCGACGAGCTCGATGGGGATCCCGTCCGCGGGCGAGCCTGGGCGTGGCTACACGTATGACGCGAATGTATTTTTTTTTTTTTTTTTTTTTTTTTTTTAACTCTGGTTTTTTCGTTCTTATCCTCGTAACGGAGCCTCCTTTGTTCATTTTTTTTCCGCGAGTTTCGACCCCCGCCCGGAGCGAGCTCGGCGCCGATCCCGCCCCGCCGCTCCCCGGAGAGCTCGACCGGTTCGGTTCCGCTCGGATCGGACCCCGCCCGCGAGCGCCGCTCGGCTCGACGAGCTCGATGGGGATCCCGTCCGCGGGCGAGCTGGGCGTGGCTACACGTATGACCCGAAAGTAATTTTTTTTTTTTTTTTTTTTTTTTTTGTAACTCTGGTTTTTTCGTTCTTATCCTCGTACGGGGCCTCCTTTGTTCATTTTTTTTCCGCGAGTTTCGACCCCGCCCGGGAGCGAGCTCGGCGCCGATCCCGCCCCGCCGCTCCCCGGAGAGCTCGACCGGTTCGGTTCCGCTCGGATCGGACCCCGCCCGCGAGCGCCGCTCGGCTCGACGAGCTCGATGGGGATCCCGTCCGCGGGCGAGCTGGGCGTGGCTACACGTATGACCCGAATGTAATTTTTTTTTTTTTTTTTTTTTTTTTTAACTCTGGTTTTTTCGTTCTTATCCTCGTACGGAGCCTCCTTTGTTCATTTTTTTTCCGCGAGTTTCGACCCCGCCCGGGAGCGAGCTCGGCGCCGATCCCGCCCCGCCGCTCCCCGGAGAGCTCGACCGTTCGGTTCCGCTCGATCGGACCCCGCCCGCGAGCGCCGCTCGGCTCGACGAGCTCGATGGGGATCCCGTCCGCGGGCGAGCTGGGCGTGGCTACACGTATGACGCGAATGTATTTTTTTTTTTTTTTTTTTTTTTTTTAACTCTGGTTTTTTCGTTCTTATCCTCGTACGGAGCCTCCTTTGTTCATTTTTTTTCCGCGAGTTTCGACCCCGCCCGGGAGCGAGCTCGGCGCCGATCCCGCCCCGCCGCTCCCCCGGAGAGCTCGACCGGTTCGGTTCCGCTCGGATCGGACCCCGCCCGCGAGCGCCGCTCGGCTCGACGAGCTCGATGGGGATCCCGTCCGCGGGCGAGGCTGGGCGTGGCTACACGTATGACCCGAATTTAATTTTTTTTTTTTTTTTTTTTTTTTAACTCTGGTTTTTTCGTTCTTATCCTCGTACGGAGCCTCCTTTGTTCATTTTTTTTCCGCGAGTTTCGACCCCGCCCGGGAGCGAGCTCGGCGCCGATCCAGCCCCGCCGCTCCCCGGAGAGCTCGACCGGTTCGGTTCCGCTCGATCGGACCCCGCCCGCGAGCGCCGCTCGGCTCGCGAGCTCGATGGGGATCCCGTCCGCGGGCGAGCTGGGCGTGGCTACACGTATGACCCGAATGTAATTTTTTTTTTTTTTTTTTTTTTTTTTTAACTCTGGTTTTTTCGTTCTTATCCTCGTACGGAGCCTCCTTTGTTCATTTTTTTTCTCGCGAGTTTCGACCCCGCCCCGGAGCGAGCTCGGCGCCGATCCCGCCCCGCCGCTCCCCGGAGAGCTCGACCGGTTCGGTTCCGCTCGGATCGGACCCCGCCCGCGAGCGCCGCTCGGCTCGACGAGCTCGATGGGGATCCCGTCCGCGGGCGAGCTGGGCGTGGCTACACGTATTGACCCGAATGTAATTTTTTTTTTTTTTTTTTTTTTTTAACTCTGGTTTTTTCGTTCTTATCCTCGTACGGAGCCTCCTTTGTTCATTTTTTTTCCGCGAGTTTCGACCCCGCCCGGGAGCGAGCTCGGCGCCGATCCCGCCCCGCCGCTCCCCGGAGAGCTCGACCGGCTTCGGTTCCGCTCGGATCGGACCCCGCCCGCGAGCGCCGCTCGGCTCGACGAGCTCGATGGGGATCCCGTCCGCGGGCGAGCTGGGCGTGGCTACACGTATGACCCGAATGTAATTTTTTTTTTTTTTTTTTTTTTTTTAAAACTCTGGTTTTTTCGTTCTTATCCTCGTACGGAGCCTCCTTTGTTCATTTTTTTTCCGCGAGTTTCGACCCCGCCCCGGAGCGAGCTCGGCGCCGATCCCGCCCCGCCGCTCCCCGGAGAGCTCGACCGGTTCGGTTCCGCTCGATCGGACCCCGCCCAGCGAGCGCCGCTCGGCTCGACGAGCTCGATGGGGATCCCGTCCGCGGGCGAGCTGGGCGTGGCTACACTTATGACCCGAAAGTTTTTTTTTTTTTTTTTTTTTTTTTTTTTTTTTTTAACTCTGGTTTTTTCGTTCTTATCCTCGTACGGGGCCTCCTTTGTTCATTTTTTTTCCGCGAGTTTCGACCCTCCCGGGAGCGAGCTCGGCGCCGATCCCGCCCCGCCGCTCCCCGGAGAGCTCGACCGGTTCGGTTCCGCTCGGATCGGACCCCGCCCGCGAGCGCCGCTCGGCTCGACGAGCTCGATGGGGATCCCGTCCCGCGGGCGAGCTGGCGGTGGCTACACGTATGACCCGAATGTAATTTTTTTTTTTTTTTTTTTTTTTAACTCTGGTTTTTTCGTTCTTATCCCTCGTACGGAGCCTCCTTTGTTCATTTTTTTTCCGCGAGTTTCGACCCCCGCCCGGGAGCGAGCTCGGCGCCGATCCCGCCCCGCCGCTCCCCGGAGAGCTCGACCGGTTCGGTTCCGCTCCGGATCGGACCCCGCCCGCGAGCGCCGCTCGGCTCGACGAGCTCGATGGGGATCCCCCGTCCGCGGGCGAGCTGGGCGTGGCTACACGTATGACCCGAATGTAATTTTTTTTTTTTTTTTTTTTTTTTTTTAAACTCTGGTTTTTTCGTTCTTATCCTCGTACGGAGCCTCCTTTGTTCATTTTTTTTCCCGCGAGTTTCGACCCCGCCCGGGAGCGAGCTCGGCGCCGATCCCGCCCCGCCGCTCCCCGGAGAGCTCGACCGGTTCGGTTCCGCTCGGATCGGACCCCGCCCGCGAGCGCCGCTCGGCTCGACGAGCTCGATGGGGATCCCGTCCGCGGGCGAGCTGGGCGTGGCTACACGTATGACCCGAATGTAAATTTTTTTTTTTTTTTTTTTTTTTAAACTCTGGTTTTTTCGTTCTTATCCTCGTACGGAGCCTCCTTTGTTCATTTTTTTTCCGCGAGTTTCGACCCCCGCCCGGGAGCGAGCTCGGCGCCGATCCCGCCCCGCCGCTCCCCGGAGAGCTCGACCGGTTCGGTTCCGCTCGGATCGGACCCCGCCCGCGAGCGCCGCTCGGCTCGACGAGCTCGATGGGGATCCCGTCCGCGGGCGAGCTGGGCGTGGCTACACGTATGACCCGAATGTAATTTTTTTTTTTTTTTTTTTTTTTAACTCTGGTTTTTTCGTTCTTATCCTCGTACGGAGCCTCCTTTGTTCATTTTTTTTCCGCGAGTTTCGACCCCGCCCGGGAGCGAGCTCGGCGCCGATCCCGCCCCGCCGCTCCCCGGAGAGCTCGACCGGTTCGGTTCCGCTCAGATCGGACCCCCGCCCGCGAGCGCCGCTCGGCTCGACGAGCTCGATGGGGATCCCGTCCGCGGGCGAGCTGGGCGTGGCTACACGTATGACCCGAATGTAATTTTTTTTTTTTTTTTTTTTTTTTTTTTTAACTCTGGTTTTTTCGTTCTAATCCTCGTACGGAGCCTCCTTTGTTCATTTTTTTCCGCGAGTTTCGACCCCGCCCGGGAGCGAGCTCGGCGCCGATCCCGCCCCGCCGCTCCCCGGAGAGCTCGACCGGTTCGGTTCCGCTCGGATCGGACCCCGCCCGCGAGCGCCGCTCGGCTCGACGAGCTCGATGGGGATCCCGTCCGCGGGCGAGCTGGGCGTGGCTACACGTATGACCCGAATGTAATTTTTTTTTTTTTTTTTTTTTAAAACTGGTTTTTTCGTTCTTATCCTCGTACGGAGCCTCCTTTGTTCATTTTTTTTCCGCGAGTTTCGACCCCGCCAGGGAGCGAGCTCGGCGCCGATCCCGCCCCGCCGCTCCCCGGAGAGCTCGACCGGTTCGGTTCCGCTCGGATCGGACCCCGCCCGCGAGCGCCGCTCGGCTCGACGAGCTCGATGGGGATCCCGTCCGCGGGCGAGCTGGGCGTGGCTACACGTATGACCCGAATGTAATTTTTTTTTTTTTTTTTTTTTTTTTTTTAACTCTGGTATTTTCGGTTCTTATCCTCGTACGGAGCCTCCTTTGTTCATTTTTTTTCCGCGAGTTTCGACCCCGCCCGGGAGCGAGCTCGGCGCCGATCCCGCCCCGCCGCTCCCCGGAGAGCTCGACCGGTTCGGTTCCGCTCGGATCGGACCCCGCCCGCGAGCGCCGCTCGGCTCGACGAGCTCGATGGGGATCCCGTCCGCGGGCGAGCTGGGCGTGGCTACACGTATGACGCGAATGTATTTTTTTTTTTTTTTTTTTTTTTTTAACTCTGGTTTTTTCGTTCTTATCCTCGTACGGAGCCTCCTTTGTTCATTTTTTTTTCCGCGAGTTTCGACCCCCCCCCGGAGCGAGCTCGGCGCCGATCCCGCCCCGCCGCTCCCCGGAGAGCTCGACCGGTTCGGTTCCGCTCGGATGGACCCCGCCCGCGAGCGCCGCTCGGCTCGACGAGCTCGATGGGGATCCCGTCCCGCCGGGCGAGCTGGGCGTGGCTACACGTATGACCCGAATGTAATTTTTTTTTTTTTTTTTTTTTAACTCTGGTTTTTTCGTTCTATCCTCGTACGGAGCCTCCTTTGTTCATTTTTTTTCCGCGAGTTTCGACCCGCCCGGGAGCGAGCTCGGCGCCGATCCCGCCCCGCCGCTCCCCGGAGAGCTCGACCGGTTCGGTTCCGCTCGGATCGGACCCCGCCCGCGAGCGCCGCTCGGCTCGACGAGCTCGATGGGGGATCCCGTCCGCGGGCGAGCTGGGCGTGGCTACAAGGATGACCCGAATGTAATTTTTTTTTTTTTTTTTTTTTAAAACTCTGGTTTTTTTCGTTCTTATCCTCGTACGGAGCCTCCTTTGTTCATTTTTTTTCCGCGAGTTTCGACCCCGCCCCGGAGCGAGCTCGGCGCCGATCCCGCCCCGCCGCTCCCCGGAGAGCTCGACCGGTTCGGTTCCGCTCGGATCGGACCCCGCCCGCGAGCGGCCGCTCGGCTCGACGAGCTCGATGGGGATCCCGTCCGCGGGCGAGCTGGGCGTGGCTACACGTATGACCCGAAAGTTTTTTTTTTTTTTTTTTTTTTTTTTTTTTTTTTTTTTTGAACTCTGGTTTTTTCGTTCTTATCCTCGTACGGGGCCTCCTTTGTTCATTTTTTTTCCGCGAGTTTCGGCGAGTTTCGACCCCGCCCGGGAGCGAGCTCGGCGCCGATCCCGCCCCGCCGCTCCCCGGAGAGCTCGACCGGTTCGGTTCCGCTCGGATCGGACCCCGCCCGCGAGCGCCGCTCGGCTCGACGAGCTCGATGGGGATCCCGTCCGCGGGCGAGCTGGGCGTGGCTACACGTATGACCCGAATGTAATTTTTTTTTTTTTTTTTTTTTTTAACTCTGGTTTTTTCGTTCTTATCCTCGTACGGAGCCTCCTTTGTTCATTTTTTTTCCGCGAGTTTCGACCCCGCCCGGGAGCGAGCTCGGCGCCGATCCCGCCCCGCCGCTCCCCGGAGAGCTCGACCGGTTCGGTTCCGCTCCGATCGGACCCCGCCCGCGAGCGCCGCTCGGCTCGACGAGCTCGATGGGGATCCCGTCCGCGGGCGAGCTGGGCGTGGCTACACGTATGACCCGAATGTAATTTTTTTTTTTTTTTTTTTTTTTTAACTCTGGTTTTTTCGTTCTTATCCTCGTACGGAGCCTCCTTTGTTCATTTTTTTCCCGCGAGTTTCGACCCCGCCCGGGAGCGAGCTCGGCGCCGATCCCGCCCCGCCGCTCCCCGGAGAGCTCGACCGGTTCGGTTCCGCTCGGATCGGACCCCGCCCGCGAGCGCCGCTCGGCTCGACGAGCTCGATGGGGATCCCGTCCGCGGGCGAGCTGGGCGTGGCTACACGTATGACCCGAATGTAATTTTTTTTTTTTTTTTTTTTTAAAACTCTGGTTTTTTCGTTCTTATCCTCGTACGGAGCCTCCTTTGTTCATTTTTTTTCCGCGAGTTTCGACCCCGCCCGGGAGCGAGCTCGGCGCCGATCCCGCCCCGCCGCTCCCCGGAGAGCTCGACCGGTTCGGTTCCGCTCGGATCGGACCCCGCCCGCGAGCGCCGCTCGGCTCGACGAGCTCGATGGGGATCCCGTCCGCGGGCGAGCTGGGCGTGGCTACACGTATGACCCGAATGTAATTTTTTTTTTTTTTTTTTTTTTTTTTTAACTCTGGTTTTTTCGTTCTTATCCTCGTACGGAGCCTCCTTTGTTCATTTTTTTTCCGCGAGTTTCGACCCCGCCCGGGAGCGAGCTCGGCGCCGATCCCGCCTCGCCGCTCCCCGGAGAGCTCGACCGGTTCGGTTCCGCTCGGATCGGACCCCGCCCGCGAGCGCCGCTCGGCTCGACGAGCTCGATGGGGATCCCGTCCGCGGGCGAGCTGGGCGTGGCTACACGTATGACCCGAATGTAATTTTTTTTTTTTAATTTTTTTTTTAACTCTGGTTTTTTCGTTCTTATCCTCGTACGGAGCCTCCTTTGTTCATTTTTTTTCCGCGAGTTTCGACCCCGCCCGGGAGCGAGCTCGGCGCCGATCCCGCCCCGCCGCTCCCCGGAGAGCTCGACCGGTTCGGTTCCGCTCGGATCGGACCCCGCCCGCGAGCGCCGCTCGGCTCGACGAGCTCGATGGGGATCCCGTCCGCGGGCGAGCTGGGCGTGGCTACACGTATGACGCGAATGTATTTTTTTTTTTTTTTTTTTTTTTTTTAACTCTGGTTTTTTCGTTCTTATCCTCGTACGGAGCCTCCTTTGTTCATTTTTTTTCCGCGAGTTTCGACCCCGCCCCGGAGCGAGCTCGGCGCCGATCCCGCCCCGCCGCTCCCCGGAGAGCTCGACCGGTTCGGTTTCCGCTCGGATCGGACCCCGCCCGCGAGCGCCGCTCGGCTCGACGAGCTCGATGGGGATCCCGTCCGCGGGCGAGCTGGGCGTGGCTACACGTATGACCCGAAAGTAATTTTTTTTTTTTTTTTTTTTTTTTTTGTAACTCTGGTTTTTTCGTTCTTATCCTCGTACGGGGCCTCCTTTGTTCATTTTTTTTCCGCGAGTTTCGACCCCCGCCCGGGAGCGAGCTCGGCGCCGATCCCGCCCCGCCGCTCCCCGGAGAGCTCGACCGGTTCGGTTCCGCTCGGATCGGACCCCGCCCGCGAGCGCCGCTCGGCTCGACGAGCTCGATGGGGATCCCGTCCGCGGGCGAGCTGGGCGTGGCTACACGTATGACCCGAATGTAATTTTTTTTTTTTTTTTTTTTTTTTTTTAACTCTGGTTTTTTCGTTCTTATCCTCGTACGGAGCCTCCTTTGTTCATTTTTTTTCCGCGAGTTTCGACCCCGCCCGGGAGCGAGCTCGGCGCCGATCCCGCCCCGCCGCTCCCCGGAGAGCTCGACCGGTTCGGTTCCGCTCGGATCGGACCCCGCCCGCGAGCGCCGCTCGGCTCGACGAGCTCGATGGGGATCCCGTCCGCGGGCGAGCTGGGCGTGGCTACACGTATGACGCGAATGTATTTTTTTTTTTTTTTTTTTTTTTTTTAACTCTGGTTTTTTCGTTCTTATCCTCGTACGGAGCCTCCTTTGTTCATTTTTTTTCCGCGAGTTTCGACCCCGCCCGGGAGCGAGCTCGGCGCCGATCCCGCCCCGCCGCTCCCCGGAGAGCTCGACCGGTTCGGTTCCGCTCGGATCGGACCCCGCCCGCGAGCGCCGCTCGGCTCGACGAGCTCGATGGGGATCCCGTCCGCGGGCGAGCTGGGCGTGGCTACACGTATGACCCGAATGTAATTTTTTTTTTTTTTTTTTTTTTAACTCTGGTTTTTTCGTTCTTATCCTCGTACGGAGCCTCCTTTGTTCATTTTTTTTCCGCGAGTTTCGACCCCGCCCGGGAGCGAGCTCGGCGCCGATCCTGCCCCGCCGCTCCCCGGAGAGCTCGACCGGTTCGGTTCCGCTCGGATCGGACCCCGCCCGCGAGCGCCGCTCGGCTCGACGAGCTCGAATGGGATCCCGTCCGCGGGCGAGCTGGGCGTGGCTACACGTATGACCCGAATGTAATTTTTTTTTTTTTTTTTTTTTTTTTTAACTCTGGTTTTTTCGTTCTTATCCTCGTACGGAGCCTCCTTTGTTCATTTTTTTTCCGCGAGTTTCGACCCCGCCCGGGAGCGAGCTCGGCGCCGATCCCGCCTCGCCGCTCCCCGGAGAGCTCGACCGGTTCGGTTCCGCTCGGATCGGACCCCGCCCGCGAGCGCCGCTCGGCTCGACGAGCTCGATGGGGATCCCGTCCGCGGGCGAGCTGGGCGTGGCTACACGTATGACCCGAATGTAATTTTTTTTTTTTAATTTTTTTTTAAACTCTGGTTTTTTCGTTCTTATCCTCGTACGGAGCCTCCTTTGTTCATTTTTTTTCCGCGAGTTTCGACCCCGCCCGGGAGCGAGCTCGGCGCCGATCCCGCCCCGCCGCTCCCCGGAGAGCTCGACCGGTTCGGTTCCGCTCGGATCGGACCCCGCCCGCGAGCGCCGCTCGGCTCGACGAGCTCGATGGGGATCCCGTCCGCGGGCGAGCTGGGCGTGGCTACACGTATGACGCGAATGTATTTTTTTTTTTTTTTTTTTTTTTTTTTAACTCTGGTTTTTTCGTTCTTATCCTCGTACGGAGCCTCCTTTGTTCATTTTTTTTCCGCGAGTTTCGACCCCGCCCCGGAGCGAGCTCGGCGCCGATCCCGCCCCGCCGCTCCCCGGAGAGCTCGACCGGTTCGGTTCCGCTCGGATCGGACCCCGCCCGCGAGCGCCGCTCGGCTCGACGAGCTCGATGGGGATCCCGTCCGCGGGCGAGCTGGGCGTGGCTACACGTATGACCCGAAAGTAATTTTTTTTTTTTTTTTTTTTTTTTTTTTAATTTAACTCTGGTTTTTTCGTTCTTATCCTCGTACGGGGCCTCCTTTGTTCATTTTTTTTCCGCGAGTTTCGACCCCGCCCGGGAGCGAGCTCGGCGCCGATCCCGCCCCGCCGCTCCCCGGAGAGCTCGACCGGTTCGGTTCCGCTCGGCTTGATCAGCTCTGGTCGCTAGATCACTTGACAAAATTAGGTCAACAGGCAGATCAACTCGGGTCACCAACTAGATCAACTCAGGTCGCAAACTAGATCATCTCGGGTGGCTAGATCAACTCTGCTCGCTAGTCGGTAACTCATACTGCCATAATAAATTAGGTCACTACAACGACTCTGGTCGCTCGGTCGACTAAGGTGACTCAGGTCACTGGGTGGACTTGGTCGACTCGGTCGACTCGATCGACTCGGGTCACCGAGTTGACTCAGGTAGCCAAATCGACTCAGGTCGAGTCAGTCACCTGACCGACCCGGTCGACTCGGGTCGACGCAGTCAACTTGAGTCAACTCAGTTGACTTGGATCACCGGGTCGACTAGGGTGACTTAGGTCGACTCAGCTGACTCGGTTGACTCAGGTCGACTCAAGTCGACTTGGGTTGTCGGATCTACTCGGGCCTCTAGATTGCACGGGTCACTAGATCAACTCAAGTTGCTAGCGAGATCAGCTCAGGTCACCACACAGGTAACCAACTAGATCAACTCGGGTCACTAGATCAGCTTGGGTCACCAGCTAGATCAGCTCTAGTCGCTAGATCACCTGACAAAATCTAACTAGATCAGCCTGGGTCACCAACCATTTCATCTTAGGTCGCCAACTAGATCAGCTTAGGTCGCTAACTAGATCAACTCAGGTCGCCAGATCAGCTCTGGTTGCCAGCCAAAAACTTTGACTGCCATAAATAAATTGGGTCACCACAGCGACTCGGGTCACCAGGTCGACTCGGTTGACTCGGGGTTCACCAGGTCGACTTGGTTGAATCAGGTCACTGGGTCGACTCGGTCGACTCGATGGACTTGGGTCACCAGGTCGACTTGGTTGACTCAGGTCACCGGGTCGACTCAGTCACCTGACTGACTCGGTCGACTCGGGATGACTCAGTTGACTCAGGTCATCGGATTCGACTCGAGTCACCAAGTTGACTCGGAGTCACTCGGGTCGACTTGGGTTGTCAGATCGACTCGGGCCTCTGGATCAGTACGGGTCACTGGATCAACTCAAGTCGCTAGCGAGATCAACTCAGGTCACCACACGGGTCGCCAACTAGATCAAACTCCACATCGCCAGATCAGCTTGGGTCACCAACCAGATCAACTCTGGTCGCTAGATCACCTGACAAACTTAAGTCACCAGCCAGATTAGCTTAGGTCACCAGCCAGTAACTCTGACTACCATAATAAATTAGGTCACCACAGTGACTCAGGTAACTGGGTTGACTCAGTCGACTCAGGTCGACTCAGTTGACTCAGGTCACCGGGTCGACTCGATCGACTCAGTTGACTCGATTCACCGGGTTGACTTAGGTTACTGGGTTGACACGATCGACTCAGTGACTCAGGGTCATTGGGTGGAACTCCGTTGACTTCAATCGACTCAGGTCACCGGGTTGACTCAGTCACCTGACTGACTCGGGTCGACTTGGTTGACTCGGGTCACAAGGTCGACTTGGTTGACTCGGGTCATCAGGTCGACTTGGTTGATTCGGGTCATCGGGTCGACTCGGTTGAGTCGGGTCACCAGGTCGACTCAGGTCGACTTGGGTTACCAGATCGACTCAGGCCTCTGGATCAGGATGGGTTACTGGATCAACTCAAGTTGCTAGCAAGATCAACTTAGGTCACCACACGGGTCACCAACTAGATCAACTCTGGTCGCCAGATTAGCTTGGGTCACCAACCAGATCAACTCTGGTCTCCAGATCACCTAACAAAATTAGGTCACTAGCAACTTGGGTCACTGGGTCGACTCAAATGACTCAGGTCACCGGGTGAACTCGGTCGACTCAGTTGACTCGGGTCACCGGGTCGACTCGGTTGACTTCGGGTCATTGGGTCGACTCGGTCGAGTCAGGTCACCAGGTCGACTCGATCGAGTCGGGTCATCGGGTCGACTCAGGTCGTCGGGTTGACTCAGGTCAACTCGGTTGACTCAGGTCACCGGGTCGACTCGGTTGACTTGGGTCACCCGCATCGACTTGGTTGACTCAGGTCACTGCGTCGAACTCGGTTGACTCGGGTCATCGGGTTGACTCGGTTGACTCGGGTCATCGGGTCGACTCGGTTGACTCAGGTCACTGGGTTGACTCAATTGACTCAGGTCACTGGGTCGACTACGGTTGACTCGGGTCACCGAGTCAACTCGAATCGACTTGGGTTGCCGGATCGACTCAGGCCTCTAGATTGGGATGGGTCACTAGATCAACACAAGTCGCTAGTGAGATCAACTCAGGTCACCACACGGGTCACCAACTAGATCAACTCAGGTCACCAAATCAGATTGGGTCACTAGCCAGATCAGCTCTGGGTCGCCAGATCACCTCACAAATTAGGTCGACAGCCAAATCCAGCTTAGGTTGCCAACTAGATCAATTCAGGTCACCAGATCAGCTCTAGTCACCAGCCAGTAACTCTGACTGCCATAATAAATTAGGTCACCATAGTGACTCAGGTCGCTGGGTCGACTCGATCGACTCGGGTCACCAGGTCAACTCGGTTGACACGGGTCACTGGGTCGACTCGGTCGACTCTGTTGACTCGAGTCACCCGGGTTGACTCGGTCGACTCAGGTCACTAGGTCGACTTAGGTCGACTCAGTCACCTGACTGACTCGGTCGACTTGGGTCAGACTTGGTTGCCTCGAGTCATCGTGTTAACTCAGTTGACTCAGGTCATCGGGTCAACTCAGTTGACTCCGGTCATTGGGTCAACTCAGTTGACTCAAGTCATCAGGTCAACTTAGTTGACTCAGGTCAACTGGGTCGAGTCGGTCGACGCGGTTGACTCAGGTCACCAGGTCGACTTGGGTTGCCGGATCGACTCGGGCCTTCTAGATCAAGATGGATCATCGGGTCAACTCAAGTTACTAGCGAGATCAACTCAGGTCACCACATGGGTCGCCAACTAGATCAACTTGGGTCACCAGATTAGCTTGGGTCACCAGCTAGATCAGCTCTGGTCGCCATATCAGCTTATGTCACCAACTAGATCAACTCAGGTCGCCAGCCAATAACTTTTGACTGCCATAATAAATTGGGTCACCATAGTGACTCGGGTCGCTAGGTCAACTTGGTTGACTCAGGTCATAGGGTCGACTCGGTTGACTCAGTTGACTCAGGTCATTGGGTCGACTCAGTTGACTCATGTCACTCGGGTCGACTCGAGTCACCAGGTCGACTCGGTTGACTCAGGTCACTAGGTCGACTCGGGTCAACTCAGTCACCTTACTAACTTAGGTAGACTTGGTTGACTTGGGTCACCAGGTCAACTTAGGTCATCAGGTCAACACGGTTGACTCAGGTCACTAGGTCAACTCTGTCGACTCAGGTCACCAAGTCAGCTGGGTCGACTTAGTCAACTCTGGTCACCGGGTCGACTCAGTTGATTCGAGTCACCGGGTCACTGGGTCGACTCGGTTGGCTCGGGTCATCGAGTTGACCAGGTTGACTCGGGTCACTGGGTCGACTCGGTGGACTCGAGTCGACTCGATTGACTCAGGTCGAGTTGGGTTGCCGGCTCGACTCGGGCCTCTGGATCGGGATGGGTCACTGGATCAACTCAAGTCGCTAGCGAGATCAACTCAGGTCACCACACGGATCACAACTAGATTTACTCAGTCCGCCATATCAGCTTGGGTCACCAACCAGATCAGCTCTTGTCACCAGATCACCTGACAAAATTAGTTCACCAACCAGATCAGGTTAGTGTCACCAATTAGAATCAACTCAGGTCGCTAGATTAGCTCTGGTCGCCAGTGAGTAACTCCGACTGCCATAATAAATTGGGTCACCACAAAAACCCTGGTCGCTGGGTCGACTCAGTCAACTCAGTCAACTTGATCAACTCGGGTCACCGGGGTCAACTCGGGTCATCGGGTCAACTCGGGTCACTGGGTCGACTCGGTCGACGTGGGTCACCGAGTCGACTTGGGTTGCCGAATCAAACTTAGGCCTCGAGTCGACTTGGGTTGACACGGGGTCGAACCTAGTCGACTCAGGTCACTAGGTTGACTCAATTGATTCAGGTCACTAGGTCAACTCAGTCGACTCTGGTTTACTCGGGTCGACTCGGTCACCTGACCGACCTCGGGACACCACGTCGACTCAGTCGACTCGGTTGACTCGGGTCATCGAGTCGACTCGGTTGACTCGGTCATCGAGTCGACTCGGTTGACTCAGGTCACTCGGTCAACTCGATAGACTCGGGTCACCGAGTCGACTTGGGTTGCCGGATTGACTCAGGCCTCTGGATCAGGACGGGTCACTGGATCAACTCAAATCGCTAGCAAGATCAACTCAGGTCACCACACGGGGTCGCCAACTAGATCAACTTGAGTCACCAGATCAACTTGGGTCACCAGCCAGATCAGCTCTGGTCTCCAGATGACCTGACAAAATTAGGTCACTAGCCAGATCAGCTTAGGTCACCCACTAGATCAATTCAGGTTGCCAGCTCAGCACTGGTCGCCAGCTAGTAACTTTAACTGCCATAATAAATTAGGTCACCACAGCGACTTGGGTCACTGGGTCGACTCAGTTGACTCGGGTCATCGGGTCAACTCGGTCGACTCAGTTGACTTGGGTCACCAGGTCGACTCGGTTGACTCGAGTCATTGGGTCGACTCAGTTGACTCGGGTCACTGGGTCGACTCAATTGAGTCAGGTCACCTGGGTCGACTCGGTCACTTAGGTCATCGGGTCGACTCAGTCACCTAACCGACTCGGTCGACTCAGGTCGACTCGGATCACCGGGTTGAATCGATCGACTTGGTTGACTCGGGTCACCGCGTCAACTCAGTTGACTCGGGTCGACTCGGTTGACTCAGGTCACTGGGTTGACTCAGTTAGACTCAGGTCACCCGGGTCGACTCGATTGACTCAGGTCACCGGGTCGACTCGGGTCACCGGGTCAACTCGGTTGACTCGGATGATCGAGTCGACTCGGTCGACTCGGATCGACTTGGGTTGTTGGATCAACTCAAGCCTCTAGATCAGGATGGGTCACTAGATCAACACAAGTCGCTAGCGAGATCAACTCAGGTCACCACACAGGTCGCCAACTAGATCAACTCGAGTCGCCAGATCAGATTGGGTCACCAGCCAGATCAGCTCTGGTTGCTAGATCACCTCACAAAATTAGGTCGACAGCCAAATTAGCTCTGGTCACTAGATCACCTCACAAAATTAGGTCGACAACCAGATCAGCTTAGGTTGCCAACTAGATCAAATTCAGGTCGCTAGATCAACTCTGGTCGCTAGCCAATAACTTTGACTGCCATAATAAATTGGGTCACCACAGCGACTCGGGTCGCTGGGTCGACTCGGTCGAGTCGGGTCACTGGGTCGACTTGGTTGACTTAGGTCACTAGGTCAACTCGGTCGACTCAGTTGACTCAGGTCACCGGGTTGACTCGGTTGACTCAAGTCACCGGGTCGACTTAGGTCGACTCGGTTGACTTGGGTCACCAGGTCGACTCAATTGACTCAGGTCATCGGGTCAACTCAGTTGACTCAGGTCATCGAGTCGACTCGATCGGACTCGGGTCACTAGGTTGACTCGGTCGACGCGGTTGACTCAAGTCACCGGGTTGACTTGGGTTGCCGGATCGACTTAGGCCTCTAAATCGGGATGAGTCACTTGGTCAACTCAAGTCGCTAGCGAGATCAACTCAGGTCACCACACGGGTCGCCAACTAGATCAACTCAGGTCACCACACGGGTCGCCAACTAGATCAACTCAGGTCGCCAGATCAGCTTGGGTCACCAGCTAGATCAGCTCTGGTCACCAGATCACCTAACAAAATTAGGTCACCAGCCAGATCAGCTTATGTCACCAACTAGATCAACTCGGGTCGCCAGCCAGTAACTTCGACTGCCATAATAAATTGGGGTCACCACAGTGACTCAGGTCGCTGGGTCGACTCGGTTGACTCAGGTCACAGGGTCGACTCGGTTGACTCAAGTCATCGGGTCGACTCGGTTGACCTCATGTCACTGGGTCAACTCAGGTCACCCCGGGTCGACTTAGTTGACTTAGGTCACCAGGTCGACTCAGTTGACTCAGGTCCACCGAGTCGACTCGGGTCGACTCAGTCACCTTACTGACTTAGGTCAACTGGTTGACTCAGGTCACCATGTCAACTCAGGTCATTGGGTTGACACGGTTGACTCGGGTCACTGGTTAACTCTATCGACTCGGTTGACTCGGGTCACCGAGTCGACTCAGTCGACTCTGGTCACCCGGGTCGACTTGGTTGATTCGGGTCACCGGGTCACTGGTCGACTCGGTTGGCTCGGGGTCCATCGGGTCGACTCGGGTCACTGGGTCGACTCGGTTGACTCAGGTCCGACTGGGTCGACTTAGTCAACTCTAGTCCACCGGGTCGACTCGGGTTTGATTCGGGTCAACCGGGTCAACTAGGTCGACTCGGTTGGGCTCGGGTCATCGGGTCGACTCAGGTCACTGGGTCGACTCGGTTGACTCAGGTCGACTGGGGTCGACTTAGTCGACTGGGTCACCGGGTCGACTCGGTTGATTCAGGTCACCGGGTCACTCGAGTCGACTCGGTTGGCTCAGGTCATCAGGTCGACTCGGTTGACTCGGGTTGCTAGCTCGACTTGGGTTGCTGGCTCGACTCGAGCCTCTAGATCGAGACGGGTCATTGGATCAACTCAAGTCGCTAGCGAAGATCAACTCAGGTCACCACATGGGTCGGCAACTAGATTTACTCGAGTCACCATATCAGCTTGGGTCACCAACCAGATCAGCTCTTATCGCCAGATCACCTGACAAAATTAGTTCACCAGCCGATCAGGTTAGGTCGCTAACTAGATCAACTCGGGTGCTAGATCAGCTTAGTCGCCAGTGAGTAACTCTGACTACCCATAATAAATTAGGCCACCATAAAAACCCCGGTCGCTGGGTCGACTTGGTTGACTCAGGTCACCGGGTCGACTCAGTTGACTCGGGTCATTGGGTCGACTCGGTCAACTCGGGTCACCGGGTCGACTCGGGTCATCGGTCACTGGGTCGACTCGGGTCACCGAGTCGACTTGGTTTGCTGGATTGACTCAAGCCTCGAGTCGACTTTGGGTTGACTACGGGTCGACCTAGTCAACTCAGGTCACCGGGTCGACTCAATTGATTCAGGTCACTAGGTTGACTCAGTCGACTCTGTTGACTCGGGTCGACTTAGTCACCTGACCGACTCAGTTGACTCGGGTCACCACGTTGACTCGGTCGACTCGGTTGACTCAGGTCGACTCAGTTGACTCGGGTCATCGGGTCGACTCAGTTGACTCAGGTCACTCCGGTCGATTCGGTTGACACGGGTCACTTGGTCAACTCGGGTCGACTTAATCACCTGACTGACTTAGGTCGACTTAGTTGACTCGGGTCACCAGGTCGACCTCAGTTGACTCAGGTCACTGGGTCAACTCTGTCGACTCAGGTCACCAGGTCGACTGGGTCAAACTCAGTCGACTCAGGTCACCGGGTCGACTCAGTCACTTGACCGACTCGGTTGATTCGGGTCACTGGGTCGACTCGGTTGACTCAAGTCACTGGGTCGACTCGATTGACTACGGGTCGACTCGAGTGACTCGGGTCACCGGGTCAACTCGGGTTGACTCGGGCCTCTAGATCAGGAGGGGCATTGGATCAACTCAAGTTTCTAGCGAGATCAACTCAAGTCACCACACGGGTCCCCAACTAGATTTTACTCAGGTCACCATATCAGCTTGGGTCACCAGCCAAATCAACTCTTGTCGCCAAATCACCTGACAAAATTAGTTCGCCAGCTAGATCAGGTTAGGTCGCCAACTAGATCAACTCGGGTTGCTAGATCAGCTCTGGTCGCCAATGAGTAACTCCAACTGCCATAATAAATTAGGTCACCACAGAAACCCCAGTCGCTGGGTCGACTCGGGTCGACTCGATTGACTCGGGTCATTGGGTCGACTCGGTCAACTCGGGTCACCGGGTCGACTCGGTTGACTCAGGTCATCAGGTCGACTTGGGTCACTGGGTCGACTCGGGTCACCGAGTCGACTTGGGTTGCTGGATCGACTCAGGCCTCAAGTTGACTTGGGTTGACACGGGTCGACCTAGTCTACTAAGGTCTCCTGGTCGACTCGGGTCGACTCAATCGATT
Source organism: Chamaecyparis obtusa (assembly GCA_027943335.1). NCBI lineage: Eukaryota > Viridiplantae > Streptophyta > Pinopsida > Cupressales > Cupressaceae > Chamaecyparis > Chamaecyparis obtusa. The sequence continues at coordinate 17,936 of BSBK01015381.1, forward strand.
CAGGTCACTGGGTCGACTCAATCACCTGACTGACTCGGTCATCTCAGGTCACCATGTCGACTCGATTGACTCTTGTCATCGGGTTGACTCAGTTGACTCAGGTCACTGGGTCAACCGATTGACTCAGGTCACTGGGTCGACTCGGTCACCACACGGGTCACCAACTAGATCAAGTTAGGTAGCTAGCGAGATCAACTCAGGTCACCACACTGGTCCCCAACTAGATCAACTCGGATCGCCAGATCAGCTTGGGTCACCAGCCAGATCAGCTGTGGTCGCCAGATCAGCTTGGGTCACCACATTGACTCAGGTCGCCACATTACTTGGCCAACTCGGGTCACCAGCCAGATCAACTCAGGTGACTCGGTTGACTCAGGTTATCGGGTCGACTCGGGTCGACTTGGGTTGCCAGATCAACTCGGGCCTCGAGTCGACTTGGGTTGACTTGGGTCACCAGGTCGATGCGGGTTGTCAGGTCAACACGAGTCACCGGTTCGACATGGGTCGCCAGTTTGACACGGGTCACTGGGTCGACACGGGTCACTGGGTCGACGCGAGTCACTGGGTCGACGCGGGTCACTAGGTCGACGCAGGTCGCTGGGTTGACTCGGGTCGTCAAGTTGACTCGGGTCGCCGGGTCAACTCAGGTTATTGGATCGACTCGGGTCTCTAGATCAGGACAGGTCACTTGATCAACTCGGGTCACCACATGAGTCACCAATTAGATCAACTCAGGTCACCAGATCAGCTTGGGTCACTAGCCAAATCTGCTCTGGTCGCCAAATCACCTAACCGACTCGGGTCGCCAGCCAGATCAGCTTGGGTCACCACATCACCTGGCCAACTCGGTTCGCCAGATCAACTCAGGACACGACATCGACTCAGGTAGTTAGCTAGATCATCTCAGATCACCAGATCGCCCGATGAACTCAGGTCGGGTGGGGTCTCTAGATCGAGTCGAGTCACCAGATCAAGTCGGGTCCCGAGCCAGATCAACTCAGGTCACCACATCGACTCGGGTCACCAGCCAGATTAGGTCAGGTCACTAGATAGCCTGACCTACTTAGATCTCCAGTGAGTCTGTCCACTTTTTGAATGATTGACCCATACTCCTCTTCAAGTATTATCATAGTCAAGTCTCCGCTTCTAGCTCGACAATAAGAAGGGCGTGACTCCATGTATGGCCTGAGTGATTTTTTTTTAACTCTGGTTTTTTCATTCTTTTTGTCGTAGGGAGCCTCCTTTGTCTATTTTTTTTACAACTTTTGACCTCGCTCACGATCAAGCTAGGCCAACTCATTTAAACTTGGATCGCATAAATCTAATATGCACAATAGTAATGTTGATGAGTATGCAAACACATCAATGAAGTCATCTCAGTATGTCAAGTCCCCCAACTTAGATCACTCGAGTCGCATAAGTAACTCAGATAGCCATAATAAATTAGGTCACCATAGTGACTCGGGTCACTAGGTCGACTCAGGTCACGGGGTCGACTCGGGTCATCAAGTCAACTCAGGTTGCTGGGTTGACATAGCCGAATCGACTCAGGTCTTTGGATCGGGACGGGTCACTTGATCAACTCGTGTCGCTAGCCAAATCAACTTAGGTCATCACATGGGTCGCCAACTAGATCAACTCGGGTCGCTAGATCAGCTCTGGTCACCAGATCACCTGACCAACTTAGGTCGCCAACCAAATCAGCCTTGATCGCCACATTGACTCAGGTTGCCACATCACCTAGCCAACTTGGGTCGCCAGCCAGATCAACTCGAGTTGCCAGATCGACTCGGGACACCACATCGACTCAGGTAGTCAGCTAGATCATCTTGGATCCCTAGATCGCTCGATGAACTCAACTCAGGTGGGGTCTCTAGATCAAGTCGGGTCACCAGATCAAGTCGGGTCCTGAGCTAGATCAACTTAGGTCACCACATCGACTTAGGTCACCAGCCAGATCAGGTCCCTAGCCAGATCAACTCAGGTCACCACATCCAATATGCACAATAGTAATGCTGATGAGTATGCAAACTCATCAATGAAGTCATCTCAGTATGCCAAGTTGTCAAGTCCTCCAACTTAGATCAGTCGAGTCGCATAAGTAACTCCAACTACCATAATAAACTTAGATCACTCAGGTCGTTAGGTCGACTCGGGTTGCCGGCTTGACTCGGGTCTCTAGATCGCGATAGGTCGCTGGATCAACTCGGGTTGCTAGCTAGATTAACTCAAGTCACCACATCGACTTGGGTCATCACCTAGATCAGCTCAGGTTGCCACATCACCTAACCAACTCAGGTCAGGTCGGGTCACCAGATTAATTCGGGTCACCAGCCAGATCAACTTAGGTTGCCACATCAACTCGAGTATCCAGATAGATCAGCTCGGGTCACCAAATCACCTAACTAACTTAGGTCAGGTTGGGTTAGGTCTCCTGATCAGGTCGGGTCACCGGATCAACTCAGGTCGCTAATTAGATCAACTCGGGTCACTAACATGATCAACTCGGGTCAACACATCAGCTTATGTTGTTAACACATTCCAATATGCCAAGCTGTCTAGTTTGCTAGCTCGGATCACTCGAGTCGCATAAGTAACTCGTATTGCCAAAACAACTTGGGTCACCTAATTAACTCGAGTCATCAGATCGACTCGGGTCGCCAGATCGACTCGGGTCACCGGATCGACTCGAGTCCTCGAATCGACTCGGGTCACCGTATTGACGCAGGTCACCGGATCGACTCAGGTCTCCAGATCAGGATGGGTCGTCCGATCGACTCGGTTCATCGGATCGATTCGGGTATCCAGATAGATCAAATCAGGTCACCAAATCACCTGACTAACTTAGGTTAGGTCGGGTCTCTGGATCGAGTCGGGTCACCAGATCAAATTGGGTCTCCAGCCAGATCAACTCGGGTCAACACATCGACTCGAGTCACCAACCAGATCAACTTGGGTCGCCAGACCAACTCAGGTCAGGTCGGGTAAGGTCTCCAGATTGGGTCAAGTCGCGGGATCATTTCAGCTTGCCAGCCAGATCAACTCGAGTTGCTACATCGACTCGACTCGACTCGCCAACCAGATCAGCTCAGGTCATTAGATCACCTGACCAACTCGAGTCAGGTCGACGGATGAAGTCAGATCGCCAGATCAACTCAGGTCGCCAGCCAGATCAACTCAGATCATCACATCGACTTAGGTCGCCAGCCAAATCAGCTCGGGTCACCAAATCAACTCGGGTCACCAGCCAGATCAACTCGGGTTAACAAATTTGAGTTTTGACCCCACTCGCAAGCGAGCTAGGCTAACTCATTCAAACTTGGATCGCCTCAATCTAATATGCATAATAGTAATACTAACGAGTATGCAAACTCATCAATGAAGTCAACTAAGTATGCCAGCCTGATCAACTCAGGTCAACAAATTGACTCGGGTCACCAACCAGATCAACTCGGGTCACCAGATTGCCAGGCCAAGTTGGGTCGGGTCGGGTTGGGTCAGGTCTCTAGATCGGGTTGGGTCAGTTCTCTAGATCGGGTCGGGTTGCCAGATCAATTCTTGTCGCCAACCAGATCAACTCAGGTCGCCACATCGACTCGGGTCGTCAGCCAGATCAGCTCGGGTCACCACATCACCTAACCAACTCGGGTTAGGTCGGGTCACCCGATCAATTTGGGTCACTAAGTTGGGTGTGACTCCATGAATGGCACGAGTGGTTTTCTTTTTCAACTCTAGTTTTTTCATTCTTTTCATTGTACGAAGCCTCCTTTGTCTATTTTTTTAGGACTTTTGACCCCGCCCTGAGGATCGCCAACGAGCTCGACCGGATCCTGTCCGAGATCTTGCTCGTGAGCGAGCTCACCGGGATCCCGTCGCCAACGAGCTAGGCGTGACTCCATGGATGGCTCTAGTGATTTAAGTTTTTTATAACTTGAAAATTTTGTTCTTTTCCTTGTATAGAGCCTCCTTTATCCATTTTTTCCTACGAGTTTCGACCCCGCCAGCGACCTTGTTAAGTTCTCATCGCAGGTCTTGCCCTACTACCACGAAAGCCTCCCAGCGGTTATATGAAATGACCCCGGGTCATTTCAACACTGCGTCTAACAATAACTAGTCAGACTGCATCAAATGATGTCCACCTCGATCCATGCCAACTCATTCAAACTTGGATCACCTCAATCTAATATGCACAATAGTAATGCTGACAAGTATGCCAACTCATCAATGAAGTCGCCTTAGCATGCCAAGCTGTCAAGTCCCCCAACTTGAATTACTCCAGTCGCATAAGTAATTCGGATCATTGGATCGACTCGCATCGCCGAGTCAACTCGGGTTTCTGGATCGACTCGAGTCCCCAAAACAACTTGGGTTGCCAGTCGGATCAACTCGGGTCACCATCCAGATCAACTCAGGTCGCAAGATCACCTGACTAACTTAGATTGACGAAGTTGCCTAGCCAACTTGGATCGCTAGACTTGCCAGATCGACTCGAATCACTGGAGTCGTCAGATCGACTCAGATCTCTATTTCAAGTCGGCCCTATTGCCACGAAGGCATCCCAATGATAACCAGTCAGATCGCAAGTTAAATCACATCAAATGATGTTCACCTCGATCTGTGCTAACTCATTCAATCTTGGATCACCTCGATCCAATATGCCAAGCTGTCAAGTCCACCAGCTCAGATCACTCGAGTTGCATAAGTAACTCAGATCGCCAGAACAACTCGGGTCACCAGATCGACACAGGTCGTCAAATCCACTCGGGTTGCCGAATCAACTCGAGTCGTCGGATCGACTCGGGTCTCCAGATTAGGACGGGTTGTCAGATCGACTCGGGCCGCCAGCCAAATCTACTCGGGTCCCTACATCGACTCAGGTATCCATATAGATCATATTGGGTCGCCAAATCACCTGACTAACTAAAGTTAGGTCAAGTTTGGTCGGGTCAGGTCTCCGGATTGGGTCGGGTCACCGGATCAACTTGGGTCAACATATCGACTCGAGTCGCCAACCAGAACAACTCGGGTCACCAGATTGCCAGACCAACTCGGGTTGGGTCGGGTCAGGTCTTCAGATCGGGTCAGGTCACGGGATCATTTTGGGTCGCCAGCCAGATCAACTCGGGTCGCCACATCAACTCGACTCACCAACCAGGTCAGGTCGGGTCACCAGATCACCTGACCAACTCGGTCAGGTCGACGGATGAAGTCGGATCGCTGGATCAACTCAGGTCGCTAGCCAGATCAACTTGGGTCACCACACCAACTCAGGCCGCCAGCCAAATCAGCTCAGGTCGCGAGATCAACTCAGGTCAACAAATGTGACTTTTGACCCCACTCACAAGTGAGCTAGGCTAACTCATTCCAAGTCTCTCATGGAAAAGTCCATGACTTCCCATTCCTATACCTATGCTGACGAGTATGCCAACTCATCAATGAATTCGGCTCAGCATGCCAAGTTGTCAAGTCCCCCAACTTGAATTACTCCAGTCACATAAGTAATTTAGATCACCAGAACAACTCGGGTCACCGGATCGACTCAATTCGCCGGATTGACTTGGATCACCGGATCACTAGAGTCGGCAAAGTAACCCAGATCTCTAGGGTCATAACGGGATAGGTATTGTTTACGGATGTAACGACCTCTGAGATGAGCCCAACTCGTCAATCGGAGCCAGCTCGCCAATCTGATTGAGCTAGCCGATCTGAGCCAACTCACCGATTTGAGCTAGCAAGACACCTCTCAAGAATTGAGTTTGAGAACTTCTCCACTAATGAGTTGTCCTCAAGATGTGAACTTGCATCCAGATTAGGACTTGTGGCTTGCACGAGCCAATGTCATGAAGACCTCCTACGTACATGCAACCAATGCATCTCATAGTCCAACATAGTTCTGAACTAGCTCATTACGCCACCATCTCGCACATGTTCCAAGTCTCCCATGGAAAAGTCCCCAACTTCCCATTCCAATACCTAGTTGATTTCACCTCGGATCGAGTCCCCAACAAGATCCAATGCCACTCTGCACAAAGCAGTCCATGCTACTTCATGCAGCTCGAATGACACCTCGACTTGACTCTAAACCTTACCCAGGCCAAAACTATTAACAACTTGTCGCACAACCCCATGAATGCTCCTCGAATCAAGTCCCTGACATGACCCTACTCCTGAGTGCACCAAACAACTCCTTTGTTACACCTCGGATCGAGTCCCTTACATGTCAGTTCAAGTCAGTCGACGTGTTAGCTCTATTTCTAGTATGAGGTGATCTTGTCACATCAACACTACACCCATCCATTGTAAGTTAGCCATACCACCACAAAGTCATCCAACAGTCATTATGAAATGACCCCTATCACATCAAGCTGTGTTGGTTTGTTTCAAGTCGGCCCTATTGCCACGAAGGCATCCCAATGGTAACTAGTCAAATCGCATCAAATGATGTTCACCTCGATCTATGCCAATGCTGCCTATGATTGATTTGCTAGCTCTCTACGGATATTTTTGGATATGCCATTTGATACCTGAATGCTATGCATGGGTTCGTGCATAGACGATTCGAGCTGAGCTTAAGGATGTTGAGTTCTCAAGTGAATATGAATAGGCGAGTTGTTCTATGGAGTAGAACTCAGGAATGCATGATGGATTGAGCTCATCTCGCGGATCCGAGCCAGCTCGTTGATCCGATCCAGCTTGTCGATCTGAGCCAGCTCGACGATCCGAGCCAGCTCGTCAAGTTGAGCCTTTTACGAGATTTAAATTTTTTGCGACCTATCGACGTCGGCAAGCATTTGTATGGGGGAGAAAGACTCGGACTAATAACTTATCCTCGTAGGGGAGGTGTTGTTGGTGGATGTGAGGATTTTTGAGATGAGACCCAAGCTGGAACAAATTCTAGTGCGCATTGTGATTAGAGCTAAGCTAAAGGATATTGAGTTCTCAAAGGAATACAAATAGGCAAGTTGTTTTATGGAGTAGAACACGGGAATGCATGATGGATCCGATCCGATTTGAGCCGAGCCGGCTCGGCGATCCGAGCCAGCCAGCTTGGAAAACCGAGCCGGCTCACTCGGCAAACCGTGCCAGCTCGCCGATTCGAGTCAGCTCGCTCGGTGATCCGAGCCAGCTCGCTTGGCGATCCGAGCCTTTTACGAGATTTTAAGTTTTTGTGACTTATCGGCGTCGGCAAGCATTTCTACGTGGGAGCAAGACTCGGACTAATAACTTATATAGGGGAGGTGTTGTTGGTGGATGTAAGGATCTTTGAGATGAGACTCGAGATGGAATGGATTCTAGTGCCCATTGTGATTCGAGCTGAGCTAAAGGATGTTGAGTTCTCAAGTGAATACAAATAGGTGAGTTGTTCTATGGAGTAGAACACGGGAATGCATGATGGATTGAGCTCAGCTCGTCGATCCGAGCCAGCTCACGGATTCGAGCTAGCTTGTCGAGCTGAGTCTTTTACGAGATTTAAAGTTTTCGTGACCTATCCGTGTCGGCGAGCATTTCTACGGGGGAGCAAGACTTGGACTAATAACTTATATAGGGGAGGTGGTGTTGGTGGATGGAAGGATCTTTGAGATGAGACCCGAGCTGGAACGGATTCTAGTGCGCGTTGTGATTCGAGTTGAGCTAAAGGATGTTGAATTCTCAAGTGATTACAAATAGGCGAGTTATTCCATGGAGTAGAACACGGGAATGCATGATGGATTGAGCTCAACTCGGCGATCCGAGCCAGCTCGGCGATCCGAGCCAGCTCGGCGATCCGAGCCAGCTCGGCGATCCGAGCCAGCTCGGCGATCCGAGCCAGCTCGGCGATCCGAGCCAGCCCGTCGAGCTGAGTCTTTTACAAGATTTAAATTTTTTGTGACCTTTCGGCGTTGGCGAGCATTTCTACGGGGGAGTAAGACTCGGACTAATAACTTATATAGGGGAGGTGTTGTTGGTGAATGTAAGGATCACTGAGATGAGACCCGAGCTGGAACGGATTCTAGTGCGCGTTATGATTCGAGCTGAGCTAAAGGATGTTCAGTTCTCAAGTGAATACAAAGAGGTGACTCATTCTATGGAGTAGAACATGGGAATGCATGATGGAATGAGCTCAGATCGCCGATCCGAGCTAGCTCGTCGATCCGAGCCACGGGTATGTACGATCCGAGCCAGCCCGTCGAGCTGAGTCATTTATGAGATTTAAATTTTTTGTGACCTTTCGGCGTTGGCGAGCATTTCTACGGGGGAGCAAGACTCGGACTAATAACTTATATAGGGGAGGTGTTGTTGGTGAATGTAAGAATCATTGAGATGAGATCCGAGCTGGAACGGATTCTAGTACGCGTTGTGATTCGAGCTGAGCTAAAGGATGTTCAGTTCTCAAGTGAATACAAAGAGGTGAGTCATTCTATGGAGTAGAACATGGGAATGCATGATGGAATGATCTCAGATCGTCGATCCGAGCTATCTCGTCGATCCGAGCCAGCTCGCTGATCCGAGCCATGGGTATGTAGGTAGTTTTCATGAGATCGGCTCGCCCGGCCCACAAGTCAAACATCGATTCTCTTATTAAGGGTGAGCCCTTGTCTAGCGTTTGGGTCGCTCGGTACAAGCTGTTCGATTTGTAATGTGTGCAAAGCTTTTGGGTTGATATTTGGAAGATTTAAATTTTTTGTGAGCTATTCTCCTCGTTTCACTTGATATTTTTGAAGATTTGAATTATTTGTGAGCTATTCTCCCCGTTTCCCTTGATTTTTTTGGAAGAATTGGAATTTTTGAGAGTTGTTCTCTTCGCCTCAAATTTCTACGGAAGAGCAAGACTTGGACTAATAACTTATATAGGGGAGGTGTTGTTGGTGAATGAAAGGATCTTTGAGATGAGACCCGAGCTGGAACGGATTCTAGTGCGCGTTGTGATTCAAGCTGAGCTAAAGGATGTTCAGTTCTCAAGTGAATACAAAGAGGTGAGTCGTTTTATGGAGTAGAACACGGGAATGCATGATGGAATGAGCTCAGATCGACGATCCGAGTCAGCTCGCTGATCTGAGCCACGGGTATGTAGGCAGTTTTCATGAGATCGGCTCGCCCGGCCCACAAGTCAAACACTGATTCTCTTATTAAGGGTGAGCCCTTGTCTAGCGTTTGGGTCGCTCGGTACAAGCTGTTTGATTTGTAATGTGTGCGAAGCTTTTGGGTTTGATATTTGGAAGATTTGAATTTTTTGTGAGCTATTCTCCTCGTTTCACTTGATTTTTTTGAAGATTTGAATTATTTGTGAGCTATTCTCCCCATTTCCCTTGATTTTTTGGAAGATTTGGATTTGTTGCGAGTTGTTCTCTTCGCCTCAAATTTCTACGGAAGAGCAAGACTTGGACTAATAACTTATATAGGGGAGGTGTTGTTGGTGAATGCAAGGATCTTTGAGATGAGACCCGAGCTGGAACGGATTCTAGTGCACGTTGTGATTCGAGCTGAACTAAAGGATGTTTAGTTCTCAAGTGAATACAAAGAGGTGAGTCATTTATGGAGTAGAAGACGGGAATGCATGATGGAATGAGCTCAGATCGCCGATCCGAGCTAGCTTGTCGATCCGAGCCACGGGTATGTAGTCAGTTTTCATGAGATCGGATCGTCCGGGCCACAAGCTAGCTATTTTTTGTGAGCTATTCTCTTTGTTTCCTTTGATTTTTTTGGAAGACTTGCATTTTTTGTGAGCTATTCTCTTCGTTTCAATTGAATTTTTGGAAGTTATGCATTTTTTGTGATGTAGTCTCTTCGTTTCACTTGCATTTTTGGGAGATTTGATTTTTTTTGTGAGCTATTCTCTTCTTTTCCCTTGAATTTTTTTTTGCAAGACTTGCATTTTTTGTGAGCTATTCTCTTCGTTTCAATTGAATTTTTAGAAGTTTTGAATTTTTTGTGATCTATTCTTCTTTGTTTCACTTGTATTTTTGAGAGATTTGAAATTTTTGTGAGATATTCTCTTCGGCTCAAATTTCTACGGAAGTGCAATACTTGGACTAATAACTTATATAGGGGAGGTGTTGTCCGCGGAAGCTCCCCCATGCCCCTCTAATAGAATCAGTGCTAGTGATCCCGTTTTGAAATCCGACGGACGGATGGATGAGCAGGTCGGATTTCAAAACGGGATCAGCAGCACTGATTCCATTAGAGGGGCATGAAGCCACCTGATTGCTATGCGGGGGCTGCTCAAAGTCCCGTCTTTCGAGTCGCTCGACGGCGCAAGTCGGAAAGGGTTCGACAGCGGTTGTCGTTCCAATGCGTCGTCGCAGTGACATGGAAGGCGATCTTCGGGTTAGCCCTTGTCTAGCTTTTGGGTCGCTTGGTACAAGCGATCTGCTATGTACTTTCCGCGAACCCCTATCCGGGTACTCGTTAGCTATGCATTGGCTCTTGCATGTGTGGAACGGAGAGATGCGGCCTTCACAGGGAGTCGGCCTGAAATAGTTCTGTGCGTGCGAATGGAGCCGCGTATAGCTTTTGGGTCGTTTGGATAGGGTGCCCCTCCAAGCGAATCAGTGCTGGTGCTCGGACGGATTTGCGGCTCAGATTTAAAATGTGAGGAGCATGCCTGATTTTATTTGAGGGGCATGAAGCCACCTGATTGCTATGCGGGGGCTCCCCTGGGTCGTCTCTTTTGGGTCACTCGATGGCGCAAGTCGGAGAAGGGTTCGACAACGGTAGTCGTTCCAGCGCGTCGTCATTAGTGATACTGAAGTCGATCTGTGTGCAGCCCCCGTCTAGCACTTGGGTCTGCATGCCGCAAGAAGATTTGAATTTTTTGTGAGTTAAAGTCTTTTTCTTTTTTTCGTTTCACTGGAGTTTTTGCGAGATTTGAAGTTTTTGTGAGCTATTCTCTTCGTTTCACTTAAATTTTTTGTGAGCTATTCTCTTCGTTTCACTTGAATTTTTGGAAGTTTTGAGTTTTTTGTGAGCTATCCTCTTCGTTTCACTTGAATTTTTGCAGGATTTGAATTTTTTGTGAGCTATTCTTCTTTGTTTCACTTGGTTTTTTGGAAGATTTGAATTTTTTGTGAGCTATTTTCTTTGTTTCCCTTGTTTTTTTTTGGAAGACTTGCATTTTTTGTGAGCTATTCTCTTCTTTTCCCTTGATTTTTTTTTTGCAAGACTTGGATTTTTTGTGAGCTATTCTCTTCATTTCAATTGAATTTTTGGAAGTTTTGAATTTTTTGTGATCTATTCTCTTTGTTTCACTTGTATTTTTGAGAGATTTGAAATTTTTGTGAGATATTCTCTTCGGCTCAAATTTCTACGAAAGTGCAATACTTGGACTAATAACTTATATAGGGGAGGTGTTGTCCGCGGAAGCTCCCCCATGCCCCTCTAATAGAATCAGTGCTGGTGATCCCGTTTTGAAATCCGACAGACGGACGGATGATTAGGTCAGATTTCAAAATGGGATCAGCAGCACTGATTCCATTACAGGGGCATGAAGCCACCTGATTGCTATGCGTGGGCTGCTCAAAGTCCCGTCTTTCGGGTCGCTCGATTGCGCAAGTCGGAAAGGGTTCGACAGCGGTTGTCGTTCCAATGCGTCGTCGTTGTGACATGTAAGGCGATCTTAGGGTCAGCCCCCGTCTAGCTTTTGGGTTGCTTTGGTACAAGCGATCTGCTATGTACTTTCCGCGAAACCCTATCCGGGTACTCGTTAGCTATGCGTTGTCTCTTGCATGTGTGCAACGAAGAGATGCGGCCTTCACAGGGAGTCGGCCTGAAACAGTTCTGTGCGTGCGAATGGAGCCGCGTATAGCTTTTGGGTCGTTTGGATAGGGTGCCCCTCCAAGTGAATCAGTGCTGGTGCTCGGATGGATTTGCGGCTCGGATTTAAAATGTGAGTAGCATGCCTGATTTTATTGGAGGGGCATGAAGCCACCTGATTGCTATGCGGGGGCTCCCCTGGGTCGTCTCTTCTGGGTCACTCGATGGCGCAAGTCGGAGAAGGGTTCAACAACGGTAGTTGTTCCAGCGCGTCGTCATTAGTGATACTGAAGTCGATCTGTGGGCGAGCCCCGGTCTAGCATTTGGGTCTGCATGCGGCAAGAAGATTTGAATTTTTTGTGAGTTAAGTCTTTTTCGTTTCACTGGAGTTTTTGCGAGATTTGAAGTTTTTTGTGAGCTATTCTCTTCGTTTCACTTGAATTTTTGGAAGTTTTGAATTTTTTGTGAGCTATTCTCTTCGTTTCACTTGAATTTTTTGAAGTTTTGAATTTTTTGTGAGCTATTCTCTTCCTTTCACTTGAATTTTTGCAGGATTTGAATTTTTTGTGAGCTATTCTTCTTTGTTTCACTTGGTTTTTTCGAAGATTTGAATTTTTTGTGAGCTATTCTCTTTGTTTCCCTTGATTTTTTTTTGGAAGACTTGCATTTTTTGTGAGCTATTCTCTTCGTTTCAATTGAATTTTTGGAAGTTATGCATTTTTTGGTGATGTAGTCTCTTCGTTTCACTTGCATTTTTGGGAAATTTGATTTTTTTGTGAGCTATTCTCTTCTTTTTCCTTGATTTTTTTTGCAAGACTTGGATTTTTTGTGAGCTATTCTCTTCATTTCAATTGAATTTTTGGAAGTTTTGAATTTTTTGTGATCTATTGTTCTTTGTTTCACTTGTATTTTTGAGAGATTTGAAATTTTTGTGAGATATTCTCTTCGGCTCAAATTTCTACGGAAGTGCAATACTTGGACTAATAACTTATATAGGGGAGGTGTTGTCCGCGGAAGCTCCCCCATGCCCCTCTAATAGAATCAGTGCTGGTGATCCCGTTTTGAAATCCGACAGACGGACGGATGATTAGGTCGGATTTCAAAACGGGATCAGCAGCACTGATTCCATTAGAGGGGCATGAAGCCACCTGATTGCTATGCGGGGGCTGCTCAAAGTCCCGTCTTTCGGGTCGCTCGATGACGCAAAGTCGGGAAGGGTTCGACAGCGGTTGTCGTTCCAATGCGTCGTCGCTGTGACATGGAAGGCGATCTTCGGGTCAGCCCCCGTCTAGCTTTTGGGTTGCTTTGGTACAAGCGATCTGCTTGTACTTTCCGCGAAACCCTATCCGGGTATTCGTTAGCTATGCGTTGTTTCTTGCATGGGTGGAACGGAGAGATGCGGCCTTCACAGGGAGTCGGCTTGAAACAGTTCTGTGCGTGCGAAAGGAGCCGCGTATAGCTTTTGGGTCGTTTGGATAGGGTGCCCCTCCAAGTGAATCAGTGCTGGTGCTCGGACGGATTTGCGGCTCGGATTTAAAATGTGAGTAGCATGCCTGATTTTATTGGAGGGGCATGAAGCCACCCGATTGCTATGCGGGGGCTCCCCTGGGTCGCCTCTTTTGGGTCACTCGATGGCGCAAGTCGGAGAAGGGTTCGACAACGGTAGTCGTTCCAGCGCGTCATCATAGTGATACTGAAGTCGATTTGTGGGCGAGCCCCCGTCTAGCTCTTGGGTCTGCATGCCGCAAGGAGATTTGAATTTTTCGTGAGTTTAAGTCTTCGTTTTTCCTTGATTTTTTTTTGGAAGACTTGAATTTTTGGAAGTTCTGAATTTTTTTGTGAGCTATTATCTTTCGTTTCACTTGAATTTTTGCAAGATTTGAAATTTTTGTGAGCTATTCTCTTTGTTTCACTTGGTTTTTTTTGGAAGATTTGAATTTTTGTGAGCTATTCTCTTTGTTTCCCTTTGTTTTTTTTTTTTTTGTTTTTTTTTGGGAAGACTTGCGTTTTTTGTGAGCTATTCTCTTCGTTTCAATTGAATTTTTGGAAGTTATGCATTTTTTGTGATGTAGTCTCTTCGTTTCACTTGGTTTTTTGGAAGATTTGAATTTTTTGTGAGCTATTCTCTTTATTTCCCTTTGATTTTTTTGGAAGACTTGCATTTTTTGTGAGCTATTCTCTTCGTTTCAATTGAATTTTTGGAAGTTATGCATGATGCATTTTTTGGGAGATTTGATTTTTTTTGTGAGCTATTCTCTTCTTTTCCTTTGAATTTTTTTTGCAAGACTTGCATTTTTTGTGAGCTATTCTCTTCGTTTCAATTGAATTTTTGGAAGTTTTGAATTTTTTGTGATCTATTCTTCTTTGTTTCACTTATATTTTTGAGAGATTTGAAATTTTTGTGAGATATTCTCTTCGGCTCAAATTTCTACGGAAGTGCAATACTTGGACTAATAACTTATATAGGGGAGGTGTTGTTCGCGGAAGCTCCCCCATGCCCCTCTAATGGAATCAGTGCTGGTGATCCCGTTTTGAAATCCGACAGACGGATGGATGATTAGGTCGGATTTCAAAACGGGATCAGCAGCACTGATTCCATTATAGGGGCATGAAGCCACCTGATTGCTATGCGTGGGCTGCTCAAAGTCTCATCTTTCAGGTCGCTCGACGGCGCAAGTCGGAAATGGTTCGGCAGCGGTTGTCGTTCCAATGCGTCGTCGCAGCGACATGGAAGGCGATCTTCGGGTCAGCCCCTGTCTAGCTCTTGGGTTGCTTTGGTACAAGCGATCTGCTATGTACTTTCCGCGAACACCTATCCCGGTACTCGTTAGCTATGTGTTGGCTCTAGCACGCATGGAACGCAGAGATGCGGCCTTCACAGGGAGTTGGCCTGAAACAGTTCCGTGCCTTGCGAATGGAGCCGCGTATAGCTTTTCGGTCGTTTGGATAGGTGCCCCTCCAAGTGAATGAGTGTTGGTGCTCGGACGGATTTGCCGCTCGGATTTAAAAATGTGAGCAGCAGCACAGATTCTATTGGAGGGGCATGAAGCCACCCAATTTTTATGCGTGGGCTCCCTTGGGTCGTGTCTTTTGGGTCACTCGATGGCGGAAGTCAGAGAAGGGTTCGACAGCGGTAGTCGTTCCAGCGCGTCGTCATAGTGATACTGAAGTCGATCTGTGGGCGAGCCCCCGTCTAGCTCTTGGGTCTGCATGTCGCAAGAAGATTTGAATTTTTTGAGTTAAGTCTCTTCGTTTCACTTGAATTTTTGCGAGATTTGAATTTTGTTTGTTGCGAGGTAGTAAAATTCTCTTCGTTTTGACTTGAAGTTTTGGATTTTTTGTGAGCTATTCTCTTCGTTTTTCCTTGGTTTTTGTTTTGGAAGACTTGAATTTTTTGTGGGCTATTATTTTATTCTTTTCACTTGAATTTTTGGAAGTTTTGAATGTTTTTGTGAGCTATTCTCTTCGTTTTCACTTGAATGTTTGCAAGATTTGAATTTTTTGTGAGCTATTCTGTTTGTTTCACTTGGTTTTTTTGGAAGATTTGAATTTTTTGTGAGCTATTCTGTTTTGTTTCCCTTGATTTTTTTGTAAGACTTGCATTTTTTGTGAGCTATTCTCTTCGTTTCAATTGAATATTTGGAAGTTGTGCATTTTTTGTGATTGTAGTCTCTTCGTTTCACTTGCATTTTTGGGAGATTTGATTTTATTTGTGAGCTATTCTCTTTTTTTCCCTTGATTTTTTTGTGAGCTATTCTCTTCGTTTCAATTGAATTTTTGGAATTTCTGAATTTTTTGTGATCTATTCTTTTTGTTTCACTCGTATTTTTGAAAGATTTGAAATTTTTGTGAGATATTCTCGTCGGCTCAAATTTCTACGGAAGTGCAAGACTTGGACTAATAACTTATATAGGGGAGGTGTTGTCCGCGGAATCTCCCCCATGCCCCTCTAATAGAATCAGTGCTGGTGATCCCGTTTTGAAATCCGACAGACGGACGGATGATTAGGTCAGATTTCAAAACGCGATCAGCAGCACTGATTCCATTAGAGGGGCATGAAGCCACCTGATTGCTATGCGGGGGCTGCTCAAAGTCCCGTCTTTCGAAGGTCGCTCGACGGTGCAAGTCGGAAAGGGTTCGGCAGCGGTTGTCGTTCCAATGCGTCGTCGCAGTGACATGGAAGGCGATCTTCGGGTCAGCCCCCGTCTAGCTTTTGGGTTGCTTTGGTACAAGCGATCTGCTATGTACTTTCCGCGAACCCCTATCCGGGTACTCGTTAGCTATGCGTTGGCTCTTGCATGCGTGGAACGAAGAGATGCGGCCTTCACAGGGAGTTGGCCGGAAATAGTTCTGCTCTTGTGAATGGAGCCGCGTATATAGCTTTTGAGTCGTTTGGGTAGGTGCGCCCCTCCAAGAGAATCAGTGCTGGTGCTCGGACGGATTGGTAGCTCGGATTTAAAATATGAACACTAGCACTGATTCTATTGGAGGGGCGCATTAGGCCACCCGCTTGCTATGCGGGGGCTGTCCAGGGTCGTAACTTTTGGGTCAGTCGACGGTGCACTTCGGAAAGGGTTCGACAGCGGTTGTCGTTCCAACACATCGTCGCATTGACAAGAAAGGCGATCTTCGGGTCAGCCCCCGTCTAGCTCCCGGGTCACTTGGTACAAGCTACTTGCTATGTCGCTTCGACTTCCGATACTTGAGTGCGCAATGGCTCAAGATGCTTTGCATTGGAATCAGTTAGTTATCATATGTGTCGGCGGATTGGATCTCAAGTCAATCTAGGCGGGTGCGACATTAGTTGCTAAGTCTCGATCGAAAACGATTTGGATTCATCTAGATGCATTGTTATCTGACTTGAGGAACTATGCGAGCGAGTTGGGTTACCTCCTCGTGGATATGTTGGATACGCGTTATGACGGATAAGATGATGGATTGCGGTAAGAATGACGAATTTTTGGAAGATGAATTATTTTGGTGAGCCATGTTCTTTGTTTTACTTGAATTTCTGGAAGATTTGAATTTTGTTTTCTAGCTATTCTTTTCGTTTTCCTAGATTTTTTCGAAAGACTTGAATTTTTTGTGATCTATTCTGTTCGTTTCACTTGAATTTTTGGAAGATTTGATTTTTTGTGAGCTTTTTGTCATCGTTTCACTTGAATTTTTGGAAGATTTGAATTTTTTGGGAGCCAGTTTCTTCGGCTTAAATTTCCACTCAAGAGCAAGACTCGGACTAATAACTTATATAGGGGAGGAGTTGTGTGTTGTTCGCGGAAGCTCCCCCATACCCCTCTTATAGAATCATTGCCGGTGATCGGACGGATGTGTAGGTCGGATTTCAAAATGGGATCACCAGCACTGATTCTATTAGAGGGGCATGAAGCCACTTGATTGCTATGCGGGGGCTGCCCAAAGTCCTGTCTTTCGGGTCGCTCGACGGTGCAAGTCGGAAAGGGTTCGGCAGCGGTTGTCGTTCCAATGCGTCGTCGCAGTGATATGGAAGGCAATCTACGGGTCAGCCCCTGTCTAGCTTTCGGGTCACTTTGGTACAAGTGATTTGCTATGTACTTTCCGCGAACCCTATCCACGTACTCGTTAGCTACGCGTTGGCTCTTACACGAGCGGAACGGAGAGATGCGGCCTTCACAGGGAGTTGGCCGGAGATAGTTCTGTTTTTGTGAATGGAGCCGCGTATAGCTTTTGAGTCGTTTGGGTAGGTGCCCCCCTCCAAGAGAATCAGTGCTGGGTATCTCGGATTTAAAATCTGAGCACTAGCGCTGATTCTATTGGAGGGGCGCATTAGGCCACCCGCTTTCTATGCGGGGCCTGTCCAGGATCGTGTCTTTTGTGTCAGTCAACGTTGCAAGTAGGAAAGGGTTCGACAGCGGTTGTCGTTCCAACGCATCGTCGCATTGACAAGAAACGCAATTTTTGGGTCAGCCCCCGTCTAGCTCCCGGGTCGCTTGGCACAAGCGATTTGCTCTGTCGCATGCTGCATTAAGATTTGAATTTTTTGTTTGCTATTCTCATTTTTGTTTCATTGGAAGATTCGAATTTTTTGCGATCTCCTCTTTTGTTTCCTTTGATTTTTTTTTGGAAGATTTTAATTTTTTGTGAGCCTACTCTCTTCGATTCACTTGAGTTTTTGGAAGAAATGGATTTTTTTGGTGAGCTATGTTCTTTCTTTTACTTGAAGTTTTGGAAAATTTGAATGTTTTGCTAGTTGTTCTTTTCGTTTCCCTTCGATTTTTTCGGAAGACCTGAATTTTTTGTGAGCTATTCTGTTCGTTTCACTTGAATTTTTTGAAGATTTGATTTTTTTGTGAGCTTTTTCCTCATCGTTTCACTTGAATTTTTGGAAGATTTGAATTGTTTGGGAGCCATTCTCAACGTCTCAAATTTCTACGGAAGAGAAAGACCCGGACTAATAACTTATATAGGGGAGTAGTAGTTCGCGGAAGCTCCCCCATGCCCCTCTAATAGAATCAGAGCTTGTGCGCGGACGGATGAGTAAGTCGGATTTAAAATCGGATCACTAGCACTGATTCTATTAGAGGGGCATGAAGCCACCTGATTGCTATGCGGGGGCTGCCCAAAGTCCTGTCTTTCGGGTCACTCAACGGTGCAAGTCGGAAAGTGTTCGGCAGCGGTTGTCGTTCGAATGTGTCGTCGCAGTGACATGGAAGGCAATCTTCGGGTCAGCCCCCGTCTAGCTTTCGGTTCGCTTTGGTACAAGCGATTTGCTATGTACTTTCCGCGAATCCTATCCGGGTACTCGTTAGCTATGCGTTGGTTCTTGCATGCGTGGAACGGAGAGATGCGGCCTTCACAGGGAGTTGGCCGGAGATAGTTCCGTTCTTGTGAATGGACCGGCGTATAGCTTCTGAGTCGTTTGGGTAGGTGCGGCCCTCCAAGAGAATCAGTGCTGGTGCTTGGACGGATTGGTAGCTCAGATATAAAATTTGAGCACTAGCACTGATTCTATTGGAGGGGCGCATTAGGGCACCCGTTTGCTATGCGGGGGCTGCCCATGCCCATGGTAGTGTCTTTTGTGTCACTCGACGGTGCAAGTTGGAAAGGGTTCGACAGCGGTTGTCGTTCAAATGTTTCGTTGTAGTGACATGGAAGACAATTACTGGGTCAGCCCCCGTCTAGCTCTTGGGTCACTTTGCTGCAAGTGATTAATTCGGTTTTGGATGGATAAAATCCCTTTGTGAAAGGTGGCATGGCGTTTGTTGGAGAAAATTGATTAAGTCGGAGCATTGGCCTCGGGCCATTGTGAGGACTGTCGATTTCTTCAGGTACAACACTTGTTTGCCTAGTAACAGAGTTGACATGTAATTCGGCATTGCTCTCGATTGTTCTCGGAGTTGTACCTCCGGAACTTTTGGATCTTGCCCCTTCACTCCATTTCATCCTCTTTGCTTGGATGAACGTGTGCACTTGTACCCCTTTCCGAGATGGTAGGCGCGATAATAAATTGCGGAGTGAGCATTTCTTGTAGTTCTGCCCAGCCCTTGTGCAGTTGGAAGTTCTCATCTTCATATTTAGTTGAATTTTGCCACGCACGAGTGTCGTAGAGAATTGCGACAGTGTGTATGTCATTTGTTTGACTGAAAGATGCGCTTGTTCCGAAGTTTACGACAGTTGCATTTGCCATGGGCCTTGGCACTTGGCACGTTCCATCTTTGCGATACATGAGCTCCGACAGTAACAAGTGTTGGGAATCGTTGCACGTAAGGTGAGTGTCCTGCTTTCATATTTCATCGTTGTCCCACTCTCCACCCTTTAAGCCTTTCCTAGTGTTTTTAGCGTGGCCCGGAGTGCGATGA
>BSBK01015382.1:0-32928 GCA_027943335.1 Chamaecyparis obtusa
GGTTTGGCTGCACTCCTCCTTTGAATCCCCCCGCCGGGTCATGAATGAAATCCCATGTAGTAATACCCCATCCCCACCCTCTCCCCACACTCAGCGGGTCAAGTCCCCTCGTACTGAGCACACTACCATGGCGATGGATGAGAATGACAGGTTCAAAGGTTCCCTCAAACAGAAGTTCAAGGAGCTTGATAATGAGATTCTTGTTCTCAAGCAAGATATGAGGGAAATCAGAGCCCGCATCGCTAGTTCAACAAATTTTCCCTTAAAGTGATGCACACATTGGTTGTGATGCTGTGTAATGTGGAGGAGAAAATTGTGCATGGTAAATTGGAAGCTGATGAAGATAACAAAGACCTCTTCTTGTTTCTATAGGAATAATGGGCCACTACCTTGATGTCAAAGTGTCTGGGTAAGAGATCTTAACTATTGCTAGTGCCATGGTGATTCTATTTTGGTTCGGGTCTTTAGACTCCAGGTTTTTATATTATGCTTTTCTCTTTTATGGTTATTAATGTTCTATTAATGTACTCCTAGTCATTATGTTCCTCGGGCCAGCACCCTCTTGCTGCTTTTTATCTATCAAAAACAAAAAAACACTTCCAAAATATAAACATTGTGGAGAACCTTGATATCCATACACCAAAAACATGTGACACTAAGAGCCCATAAATTTTACCCTCCCCAATTTTCCCATTTGAAATCCATTTTCAATCTTTGTGAAGATATAGGCCCATAAACAGATCTTCCTATTTATGAATAAGCATGAAAACCTATGTGCTCAAATGCTAATAAGCCATATATTGAGAATAGAGAACACCTAAAACCTACAAAAGATATGACAAATGTAAAAGACTATCTAGGAGATATTATTTATAAGAAAAATTTGGGGGTGAAATTAAATGTGAATGATTTTGCATCTTGCAAGATGTGGTTCCCACACATTTGATTGATTCCTACCATCAACTTAAGGACCATCACCAAACTAACTTGAAGCACCTAGGATATGACTTGGCACAAGAATGATGGGAAATTATAAGAAGTCTACTTATGCGAATTTCCTAGAATCCCAACTAATGAACTTGTTTCCCAAAACTTATCAACATTTACAATCCTTGGTTGAATCTAGGAATATGTGAATCCAACAAGGATCTATTCACCATGTTTGATCATTAGAATTTTCCTATTCAATAACATCCACCATTTTGATTTCTCTACCAAGTTGTTTACGAGGTTTAAACCCCACATCTTGTTGAGTCTTTTTAACTATTTTCACAATTTGATAAACTCTTTGCTCTCCTCTTGGATTTCGAAAGCCAAATTTTGCCAACCAAACCACCATGTGATTTTCCTCTAAAAAAGACTGACTTACATTAAACCTTGAAAGCCTTGGTAATTATAATTATACTATTCACAAAAAAGGGAAAAAGACATAAAGTCAGTCTACGAGAAATTTTATTGTGTCACCACAAGGGAAGTTGGAACTTTGTTAACATGACAGTATATGAAGCATTTCTTATCCTTTTCTTGCGTTACCAAATATTCCTTGGAAAGCCAAGTTCCAGTAGTCAAAATCTCAAATTAGCTCAAAGGGAACATTTGCAATGTTCCTTTGTTCCCTTTGTTCCCTTATTTGTTTCATAAGGACATAAAAATTAGATAGTTGATCCTCCATACTAGGCAATTTGGACTACTCAAATATTTAATATAAAAAGAAAATAAGACAATCATTTAGTATTTTACTTAACTTTTATGTGATATAGAACTTCAAATATGGTGTAAATTTATTGTGGACAAAATGGTGTGGAAAAATGATTATTGTAAATTTTTTTAAATAATTGCAAGAAAAATTTAGAAATGTCAAAAAAAAATTGCATTGTAATAGGTCATAAAGAACCTAAAAAGGTAGGCATATACATCAAGCCAGTGACACTTAAATATGAACTAAATTTTAATTTTTCATTAAATAAATAAATCTAAAATCTCAACCATCAATTTATTCCCTTAATTCTATCCCTTCCTTGTCTTCCTACAACTCATACACATGTTTTTAGTGTCACTTGGTTTGAATTATCTATCCACATAGGATAGCTCTTGTAGATAATTAAGACTTTAAGATAGTATATACTATTAATTATCTTTCCCTTTATGAACACCATCATTTTAAAAATTTATAGCGTGAAATTTAATTTGATAAGGGTTTTAGTTAGAATTACAATTTGATTGATGAATAGAATTGTCAAGAATGTTCTGTAGAGATTAAATATATGTTTAGATATTGCTACTTTGTTAGCTATGAAAAGAATAGTAGTAATCATTAAAGAAAGGGGTGAAGTCTAACTATTGTAATGAAACATTACAAAATGCAAAACTATTTTTAGCAGATTCTACTTTAGATATTATTATTTTGTTGGACATGAGACGTATAGAACTAGGTGACACACTGGGGTGAATGAATTAGAGAACATTTACTCAATCATATTTCTCTTGGTTTCACTTGACCTGTTTAGTAACATGATGTGTAGTAGTTAAGGTTATATGAGTCCATTCACGAGATATTATATCAACCATATGTAATTAGGAAATACATGAACATTGACAGTGAGAATCAAGTCATTCACATAAGATAACATAATAAATGCATACATGGTATTAGAATAATAGGATTTAATGCATCCACACATAAATAATTCAATTTAAATTAAACAAACACAACAGTTACATTGAATGACTACATAAATCAATAGGGAAATGTAAACTTTGCACAAGTGTTATGAATTAATCATTTTTTAAGATATACTTCTTGATGTGGATGAATGATGGACTTGAATGAAATATAGGTTTCTTGAACTAGAGACCTCAACTTGGAAGCACATAGCTACAACTTTAAAGAATCTAGAGTATCCAATATACATCCTCTAATGCGATTGTGCACTCTCTTATAGGCAAGTGGAAGGAAGAAGTCTTTGAGTACCACCGCTCCTATAATATAGTCATTAACCCCCTATTCATCCTAATCTTGGGCATCAATGTCACATGTAATAATCCTAGACCCCTAGGTGCTCTTTCTCATCATCAGATAACCTATGTCTATATGCTAGCACAGGAGGATGATTATCCTGAGTAATCATGATAGCATCCCTAATTTCTAAACCAAAGTCTATTTCCTAAGTTAGTACCTATCAAATAGATTTCGTGCTAATAATAGTCTCTAAGTCCATAATATATCTATCATTTATTCTATAAACATAGCATAAAGTAAAACACATTTATTTAAATAATATTTACCATACATTAAAAATAAATTTACATAATATAGAAATTGACATTAAAAAAGAATCCAATCTCACTACAAGTGCGTCATTTGTGCACTCCAAGTGCATTAATTTTACACTTTATGTGTGATTTAATATGGTTTCATGTGTGTTGATTGCACACAATAAGTGCTTCATCCTACACCTACAAGTGTGACTTGATTAACGCTTGAACCCTAAAACTAACACATTCAAGTGCGTCGTTTGAACCCTATATTTGCTGCGATTACTCCCTATCAGTGCAGTGTTATCCCAAAAATCTATCTGAGCTAGTCTAGGAAATGACACTTGTCAGACATTAATAGGTCAATCTTTTGGTGCAATGACAACCACTACTTGTAACAAGTGGTATCAGATCTTGGTCACAGGTTTGAATCCTCTCGGGTAGCACTGAGGGGGGGATTGTTGGAAAAATGGTCAGCGCTCCTCTCAAGATTTGTGACATGTCTTAACCACCTCATGTGTCTTCTATAAGTCTAGTGTTTATATCAAACATTAACATGTTGATCTTTTGGTGCAACAACCACTACTTGTAACTGTTATACACTGAGTTTTGTGCCTTGTTTCAAGCTCTCTTGGTCTTGATAACTTAGTATAACATGGGAATCATCTCAATGTTGTGGGACCTTTGCTAACCGAGATGAAACCTCCAGGTTCTAGGCTCATTCCTCTTGGATTATCACCTTAGTTTTCTTTCAAATAGGAAAGTAAATCCTTGATGGGAAAGGGTTAAAAGGAATGCATGAAATGGAAATAACAAGAAAGAAAAATACCTACTAGGTGATGCACCGAAATTGAATGAATACAATACACTGACCAAACTAGCATGAAGGCTCTCAGATCTAATAGAACATAATCTCTCTAAACAGGCTTGCATAAGTATTTCATAAGAGGGCCTAGACATAAGACACAACCTATGACCTGGAAGCAAATGTTCTCTTTAGCAAAAGGCCACAAGAATAAAACAGAATGACAGGGGGCTAAAGAATACCCACAAACTCACTCAAATTAGATCATACAAAGTAGTACACATATAAGCTGAAAGAAAGAAGGGCTCTGCAACTCTGAGATTTCTCTAACAAAGCCAGTATATTACATCCAATAAGAGAAATACAGATAAGGAAAAGACCAGAGGGCAGAACAAATGCCACGGATAGCCTCTATTAAACCTGAGATTTCAATGAAAGATTACAAGCTGTAAGAGCCAGAGGGCAGAACAAATGCCATGGATAACTCCCTAAGAAAGAGAAAAAATCTTTTACAAATTGCAAACTTTGAGCTCGAAAGCTCTCAAAAAATGTTAAATACATCACTCAACTGCACGTAGGCAGGAGTCAAAAATCTAACCAGGGTTACAAGATTTACAATAATATAACAAACCCTAGGGTACAGAGAACCAAAGTCAAATCTGATCATGAATATCTTCCTACAACATCATGGTTGATCATATAAATGACCCATCCCTATACTGCAAACAACCTACAGACATGCAACCTTGATTTGACAACCTCCTACAAGCCCACTAAGCCATAAAGACTCCAAATTTGATCTTCGCAAGAATGAACTTAAAATATAGATGGTGCTAGCTCTTTAATGTTTCATCAGTGTAAGAACACCACATTGTACCCTACAAAATCCATGGTGTCATCGACTAGATCATCCATCATCATGCTCGCAACTAGAAAATGTCCTCAGAAATCAATTCCGAGATACCCCGCCACTTTGGAACGTCCTCCGCCGAAGAAAACTTGCCAAAAGTCACACTACTTGAATAGCACTGGTCACATGATAGCATGAGCCCAAAAGTCTTCATGCGATCATGTGACAAGCCTCATGAAAATTTGTCTCTACTTTGCACACGGCCTGCAGACAAACACTGGCAAAAAAACCCGAGCCCGAGATCACACTGCCTTTTAAAAAAATGTTGGTCGCATGATCGCATGCGGTGAAAAAATCACATCTGATAATGCAACAAGCCTTCTTTGGATATGCCTCCGCTGCCACATAAGACATTTGGGCCCACAAGAATGCCAACTGTACCAGCATGGACCAACAAGAAACCCACATGTCGACTGGACCCACAACAACACCGCCCAAAAGCATCAGGAGGATCCAATGGTGGTCGCATGATCGCATGGGATCATCACCCAACCAGCCACTAAGAAGTAGACACATCACCAAACAGAAGGCTCATAAGTGTGGCTAACATCTAGTCACATGTTCGCATAGCCTAAAAAGGGGCTATGCAATCATGTAACAAACCACTAGCATTCTTCAATAGGACCGTCAACAGTTAGTTGCATGGTCGCATAAGGAGAAAAATGACTTATGCGATCATGCGACAACCCGCATAACAGCTTGCCAAAAACCAACTGGGCCCCACTTGTCAGAGTTGCGCACTTATGAAATGAATGCCACCGGAGGAAGAAGTGTGAAGCACAGGAGGTCGAAAACATCCTAGGCTTCCGGAGCAAAAGGTCAAAAACACAGAGGGTTTTCGACATTGAATAATTTTTGAACCCTTCGACACTAGTATTTCCTGCAAGCATTCAAACTTGAATATCTCTGAGAGCCTTGCGATTTAAGTGATGTGATCTGAACTTAAACATGGTGACACATTGAAGATCATGGGGTTTAGAGCGCAAAGCATAAAACTTCATGCATCAACTTCGCAAAAGAAAACAAGCTGCAGCAAGGTAGAATAAAAATAGAGACCTAGAACCTTGGCCAAATTTGCAAAATAAGAAATTTTGGGCAACATTTTGGTGACTTCTGTGGGATGTCAGCCTGCTAGACATTGGACCAGTGGCCTTGACACAATCCATTGGGCATAGGGTCATACTGAGGAACACAAAAACTTCAACAAAGACAAAACTGAAATAGACTGTGCTCGAGCACTTCTTGGAAAATAGGAAAACTAACCTAGAAAATAGGGAAAGAAAGCAGGAAAAACTAACCTACCCTAAACTAACTAGTGTAGAAACTTTTTTAAACAAAGCCATTCACTAGTTGTGAAAAGTAGCTATCCTTCCTCCTTAGGATATTTTGCATTGGACTCATGAGGATAGCTACAAGGACATGAGGCACATAAAAATTTGGCAAATGAGGATGCACTGCCTCTGCAAAAACAAGATCAAGTTCACTCACCTCAAATGGATCACATGGAGGTGTCTCAGTGAACTCCTTTTGGGCCAAGTATCTGATGGGGCAGCCTCTTGAAAGTCTGAAGGTAGGACTTTCCTTGATAGCTTCTTCCCCATCTTCATGGTTGCCTTCCATCATGGATAACCATGTCAACTCATTGTCCATGGATAGGGAACTATCATCCTGCTCTTTTAAACTAGCCAAGAGCTCTTCAAAGCTACCCACATCCTAAAGATCTCCAGAAATGACTAGCTCTTTACAATCAGGCTCCATACACAAGCCTCCTATGATGAGATCAATCTCATGGATCAGCATATCTTAAGGATCAATCTCTTCCAGCTGCTGCAATCTCAAAGAGGTGGCCATGATCATGGTGACTAGAGTTGAGTCACCAAATATACTTGAATATTAACCTCTGAAAGGTCTATATTATGCAATCAGTATATCAGAGATTGCATAATTTTTAACATGAATCTGAACTTCAGTCCCACTGGGCATGCCAGAATTGTTATACACTGAGTTTTGTGCCTTGTTTCAAGCTCTCTTGGTCTTGATAACTTAGTATAACATGGGAATCATCTCAAGGTTGTGGGACCTTTGCTAACCGAGATGAAACCTCCAAGTTCTAGGCTGGTTCCTCTTAGATTATAACCTTATTTTGCTCTTAAACAAGAAAGTAAATCCTTGAAGGGAAAGGGTTAGAAGGAATGCATGAAATGGAAATAACAGGAAAGCAAACTACCTACTAGGTGATGCACTGAAATGAAATGAATACAATACGCTGACCAAACTAGCATGAAGGCCCTCAGATCTAATAGAACACAATCTCTCTAAACAGGCTTGCATAAGTATTTCACAGGAGGGCCTAGACATAAGACACAACCTATGACCTACAAGCAAATGTTCTCTTCAGCAAAAGGGCCAAGGAATGAGACAGAATGACAGGGGGATGAAGAATACCCACAAACTCACTCAAATCAGATCATACACAGTAGTACACATATAAGCTAAAACAAAGAAGGGCTCTGGAACTCTGATATTTCTCTAACAAAGCTAGTATATTACATCCAATAAGAGAAATAAAGATAAGGAAAAGACCAGAGGGCAGAACAAATGCCATGGATAGTCTCTATTAAACCTGAGATTTCAATGAAAGATTACAAGTTGTAAGAGCTAGAGGGCAGAAGAAATGCCACAGATAACTCCCCAAGAAAGAGAAAAAATCTTTTACAAATTGCAAACTTTGAGCTCAAAAGCACTCAAAAAATGTTAAATACATCACTCAACTGTACGCAGGCAGAGTCAAAAATCTAACTAGGGTTACAAGATTTACAATAATATAACAAACCCTAGGGTATAGAGAACCAATGTCAAATTTGATCATGAATATCTTCCTACAACATCATGGCTGATTAGATAAATGACCCATCCCTATACTGCAAACAACCTACAGACAAGCAACCCTGACCTGACAACCTCCTGCAAGCCCACTAAGCCATAAAGACTCCAAATTGATCTTCACAAGAATGAACTTAAAATATAGATGGTGCCAGCTCTTTAATGTTTCATCGATGTAAGAAAACCACACTATACCTTGCAAAATCCATGGCGCCATCGACCAGATCATCCATCATCATGCTCGCAACTAGAAAATGTCCTCTGCAGAAGAAAACCCACTGAAAGTCACACTGCTTGAATAGCACTAGTTGCATGATAGCATGAGCCCAAAATTCTTCATGCGATCATGTGACAAGCCTCATGAAAATTTGTCTCTACTTCACACACGACCTGCAGACAAACACTAGCAAAAAAACCCAGGCCCGAGATCACACTGCCTTTTAAAAAAATGTTGGTCACATGATCGCATGTGGTGAAAAAACCACATGCAATCATGTGACAAGCCTTTTTTAGATCTACCTCAGCTGTCACATGAGACATTTGGGCCTGCAAGAATGCCAACTGCACCAGCATGGACCAACAGGAAACCTACACGTCGGCTAGACCCACAACAACACCGCTCGGAAGCATCAGGAGGATCTAACGGTGGTCGCATGATCGCATGGGATCGGAAAATCTCATGCAAACATGTGACCACCATAGATCTTGAATATACGGGGCCACATGCTACCATTCCCACTGTAGACTTCGCACATCATCACCCAAGGACCCACCGAAGGCCCTATCATCACCCAGCCAGCCACTGAGAAGCAGACACATCACCAAAATGCAGGCTCATAAGTGCGGCTAACGGCTAGTCATATGTTCGCATGGCCTAAAAAGGGGCTATGCGATCATGAAACAAACCACTAGCATTCTTCAAGAGGACCATCAATGGTTAGTCGCATGGTTGCATAAGGGGAAAAGGACTTATGCGATCATGCGACAACCCACATAACATCTTGCCAAAAACCAACTGGGTCCCACTTGTCAGAGTTGCACACTTATGAAATGAATGCTGCCAGAGGAAGAAGTGTGAAGCACAAGAGGTCAAAAACATCCTGGGCTTCCAGACCAAAAGGTCGAAAACACAGAGGGTTTTCGACACTGAACAATTTTTTAACCCTTCGACACCAGTATTTCCTGCAAGCATTCAAACTTGAATATCTCTGAGAGCCTTGCGATTTAAGTGATTCGATATAAACTAAAACATGGTGACACATTGAAGATCATGGGATTTAGAGTGCAAAGCATAAAACTTCATGGATCAACATCGCAAAAGAAAACAAGGTGCAACAGGGCAGAATAAAAATAGAGACCTGGAACCTTGGCCAAATTTACAGAATAGGAAATTTTGGGCAACAATAACAAGTATAAAAAATGATGAAAATTAAATGCAAAAGGTACAAAAATCACCAGCAGAAAGGCATCAGTTGGATTTTGATATGTCCTGACTCACTCACTGATGTGAACTCCATCTCCAGGTATGTGTAGGATCATGGTATGCCAAAAAGTGGCAATGTGAAAAAGAAGTCCTGATTGATAGACTCTTTGAAAAACAACCATAACTTTCAAACAATATAATATTTTTTAAATCTGAAATATACATCACATTCTATGCTTCACCTAATACAATAATAATAAACAATTCTTTCAATTTGATGAAGTTTAGACTAAGTTAAGGTGGTCAGACATGATAGTTTTTATATTCAGGAAAATTAGTAGTAGGAAAATCATAATTAATTATTTACTTGGAAAAAAATACAAAAAAAAATTACATCACATCTGGACATGATTCTACTACTTTTATCTACAATCTTATAAAAAATTATTATCATTTGATTTTGTTTAATGTGGTCAAACATACACCTACTTGTTATCTTTCTAGTCCTGATTGATAAACTTATTGAAAAATAGCTATAAGTTTCAAATTGTATAACATTTTTTAAATCTAAACTATGTCACATTGTATGATTTTCCTACTACAAGAAAAATTTAAAAAAAAATTCAATTGATAAAGTTTATACTAAGTTAACGTGGTTAAACACACGAGTTTTTGTATTCTGGAAAAGTTGTAGAAGAAAATCATAATTAATTATTTACCTGGAAATAAATGACAAAAAAATATTTTTCACATCCAGACATGAGTATACTACTTATATCTAGAATCTTTATAAAAAAAGTTATCATTTGATTGTGTTTAAGGTGGTGAGACATACACCTACTTCTTTTTTTTTCCTAGAATTTTGGTACTACATTCAAATTTAAAATTTTTAACATATAGAATAATTGTTTTTCAAAAAAGGCCTAGTATCTTAGAAATGAAATTCAATTTTATACAGATTCTCTTCTTACATATTTTTGATATAATATTTATAACTTATTCAATTTTTTATGTCAACTTGCCTAAACCTTATTTTCTGAATTTTCATTGCCACTTAAGGGCCTAGTTTGGCATACCATGATCATGCACATACCCCCAGGTCATAAGTTGCCATCTCTCTCCAAATGCTTAGAAACTTCTCCTTCCACTACTAGTTATCAAAAAGCTTAATGTGCACAATGACTTTGAAAATGACCTTCAATTCCTATTTATACCCCCCTCCCCCACCCCTCCTTGATGGATGTGCACCCTTTGCATTTCTATTGGTCGTGATGCTTTTCACCTTCCAAAGTTCATAACTTTTGCGTACAACCTCTATTTTCTGAACCGTGAGTTGCATTGTCATTCTGACCATGATGTCAATGAAATCATCCTTCTATTTCATCTTTCACTCATTTTCTTGAGAGGGCACCATAATACCTAGTTATTGACACTTCTCTACATGGGCATACCGAGGCATTATTTTTATCAAATTTTCTTTGAAACAATGCCTAAAAAGCATTATATCAAACAAGGGAAAATGTAGACACTTAAAAAATGACCAATTGTTGAAACACAATAAGTTTACTAACATTCATCTTAAATTGTTAAATAATCTTTATTATTTAACCAATTTGAGTCCTGTAATCTAAGTTCAAAATCATCATTTCTCTATAATTTCATAATTAAGTGATTTTAATTAATTATCATACTATTTCATCAATTATTCATCTATAAACTAATTAAATAATTGGGTATGTGCAAGAAGATGAGGGGCCAAAAACTGGCGATGTGAAAAAATTCACTTTTCACTCGTCCAAAAGTGCATGAAAGTGCTTGTTGACTTTTTAGTAGGCATGGGTGTCAGTACACCTGGGCAAGCCTACCACCAAAGCACATTCCTAATCAGGTACCCAAAAATATCAGGTACCCGATAATATCGGGTACCTAATATTTTTGGGTACCCGATAACTATGGCATATATCCCGCACCCGTGAGCCCTATTCTTCATTTCCTAGCGCGATTTTATCATTTTCTAGCCGCGGTTTTCTAATACCTGATATATTTTCGGATACCTGATATTCGAAACTTCAAATTTGACTTCAATCATATTTGGTAAGTAGTTAATTGTATATTTTTATTAATTTATTTCATTTTCATTGTAAATGTAGTGTTTTTTTTTAAAATAGGGTTTTGTATTTATATTTGTAATAATATTTGAAACTTAGATTTGTTTTTTATTTAATCAGGCATGGCTGACAACAATGAATAAAATAACCCTCCAAATAACAATCCCGAAAACAATCCCCCTTATCTAAACCCTAAATCTTTACAAGATTTGATAGAAGAAAATTTGAACACAATACGAGGTTTCCAAAACACGTATCAAAATATACCTACATTAGCTCCCATGCTTACCACACTAAATACAATTGTTGGAAATATTGATACACTCACGCAGCAACATAATGTTTCTCTTCATTGGCATGATGATATGCACAACTAATTTGATGACGGGCTTGACCATGATGGGATTGCAGCCCTTAATATAACTAAGGAAGATATAGCTGCCCTTTTTGTCAATCCTAAAACTGGAATACTAGTTGACCCCAAAAAGCCCAAATTATCAATAAAATGGTGCACAAATGAAGCAATGCACACAAAATTTTGGGATCGCTGGTGGATGGTTTTTGATAAACTACCACATAACAATTTGGAGGTCCCATTTTATTTCCTTAAAAAATTGTATGCTGAGTTTGTGCTTGGTCAACATGTTGATTATTGGAGTATGAGGCCCAACATGGGCATAGGCAAAGGAGCTCCTCAGACTAGGCCATCTTCTCAGTGCCGAAAGGCCACTACCTTTGTCCCCCCCACTGATGTTGCACCCCCTCCTTCAGTGCAGCATCCTGATATCATTAGAGAGGCTGCTGAACAGACTATTAGGGCAATTCATTTACTGAGTGATCAGTTGATCACATAGACTAGGTTAGTGTTGCCTCCTGTGGATGCTGCTAGCGCATCGACATCTCGTCAGAGTTCACATGTATGCAAGCCCCATACGTGCATTATGTGCAGGCATATGTGCCTCGGACCACTTACTGATTCTGATATATATCAGTTTCATGATATTGATGAGGGAGATACAAGAGAGGCTACTGCAAAGGCCGCAACACCTCATGGAGCATCTACATCTCACGAGAGTGCTCAAGAGGTGCACGTAGAGCCATTGACTCCTGTTGATACAGTAAGAGTAAACATTATAAATAAATTTGTCATGACTTATTTAATTTAAAAATAATTTATTTATTTAGATTAGTTTTAATGATTGCATGCACTTATGTATATATATTTTTTCCATTTATGTTCAATCGATGACACAGGAGGAGGTGAGACAAGTGGATGAGTCCACACTTTCGGCCATTTCATTTGGCCTTGATGACTATACGGTATATTATAAATTATGAACCCATTAGTTTTTTTTAATATCATTTGGTGTACATGCTTAAATCTCTATCAATTAGAGCAATAAAATTCATACATTTACTAATATATATTGTCATCTTATTGTGTTCTTGCAGGCTATAGCCAACGTCAGTGGGGGGCATGAGGGGGTTCCTTCATTAGGTGTCGACAAAGGAAAGGTAGTTAATTGTTTAAGATTAATTATGCATGCATATGTATGCCACTTGTGTGTAGTAATAAATATTTTACTTGCACTTTATTGTATAGGGTGTGGCTATTGATGATGTCCCGACACCGGTTTGGTGGCGTAGGGTTACAGGAGTCTCGATTCGGAGTGATAGCTCGATTGTACATAGACTTTTAATATTGTTATTTGTATTTTGTAACTAGGGTTGCTATGATGAAGTACATTGATATATAATTGACAATCTTTTTACTCTCATAGGTTACTCCGACTGTGAGGGAGGTCCCACAAGAATCTTTCATTTCTTTGTTGACCCAGCCCACTATTCCAGAGGAGGGATCACCAGATGTAAGTTTTAATTTTAGTTCAATCAATTTGTAATTTTATTATGCTATCATCCTATTTTGTAGATTTATTACTCTATGTTGCACCAGTCTACTAATCTCATTATTGCAAATATATATTTATAGGTCAAAGTTGTTATTCTTGGCATGGTCCCTTCGCTACCCAGGATTTATGTTAGGACACCTGATCATGGTAGGCGATTGAGAGACCAGGTAAAAATTTATTTGTATTCAGTTATAATTTTAATTAATTAGTGTTTGAAAATTATGAATTATATATATATATATATATATATATATATATATATATATATATATATATATATATATATATATATATATATATATATATATATATATATATATATATATATATATATATATATATATATATATATATATATATATATATATATATATATATATATATATATATATATATATATATATATATATATATATATCTGTGTGTGTGTGTGTGTGTGTGTGTGTGTGTGTGTGTGTGTACAAATCATATAAAGTAAGCAATCTAACTTTGGTTTGAACTCATTTTTTATGCAGGATCAATCAAAGCCCAACACTTCTTCAAAGAGGCTACATTTTGATGATCCCCCTATAGCATAGGATGTAGTTTTAGTTTTGTGGTCATTTAGAGATGACACTTGGCACATTTTGAGATGGCATATATGCCACATTGTACACCTTAAAACATTGATTTTGTACACATTTTGAAATGGCATGTGCCATATTTGTATATGGACATACTTTTGATACATTTGATACATATATAGAACATATTCATTTATATGTTATATTTGCATCATCTTTTGTATATACATATTTATTATTCATGTTTGTGGAATTGAATGGTGAAGTTATATCTTGACTATGATTATCATTATGATTTAAATTATATCTTGTTGAAGTTACATTTGTTTTTCTTTACTCTGGTATACCCTGTTCATGGAGCTTATTATGTTTGAGGTTTAACTTCTTGTTAGTGAATAGATTTGTCTTCAAAAGAAACACTTACAAAATGACCTTTAAAGCCCAAACAAAAAGACTCAACCAATGCCAACAGTTGGGTCACTTCGCTATTGAGAAGCGTAAGTGCCCTTTGAATTATCCGAGTACAACTCCCCGTGCAGGATTTACAATGAATCAACTAAACTATAAATGATAATGCTTTTAACCTGAAAGCAATAAAGGCTTACAAACATCTATTCATAAACATGAGATAGACGCAAAGGGACTAATTTACTGAATAGTGCCATCTGGATCTTATTGCAACACAAGTGTTAATGCGTCTGTGTTTTGATTGGATGCTTGGTGCTATAACTAGAGCATGTCATTTCTAGCTCTCCACAAACATACCACTTCATGCAAGTGACACCAATAAATATTTTTTAAAAGCCATCATACATATGTATTTTAGGATTCAATTGCGAGCATGTCCTCCTCAATTTTCCTACCCTGTGAACCTAAAGCCAACATCTCTGAATCATGACTGATGTCAACACAAAGAACTGCATTATCATGCGTCATGAAGGCATCATCAGCTTGGTATTGAAAATCACTCCTGAGTTTCCCATTGATATAGTCCCAGTCCTCTATGAATCCAACAACCGAAAAGATCACTGCGCAATCGTGCTTAGTGCACCTTGGGGTCATTTGGGTCGAGTGTGGTCACGAGCATTTCCTTGACTCTGTGGGTAGAATGGGCTTGTCACTAGTGTTTACCCGGCCAATCAGAGCTGATGGAGCAGATGGTTCGATGCCAAGTCAGATGGTTTGAAAGATACGATGTTGAGCCACTTTCAACTGACCCTCACTACAAGTTTTGGCATCGACTGAGATCGCCTTGCCAAATGCAAATGAAGTTGAATCACCCAAAATTGAGAGATTTTATTATAGACCTCAAAAACATGATCCTGTAGCACTTGATAGTTTGTCGATAACTCTCATGAGGTCCGAGATACGAGCCCCAGAAGATCGCTGCCCAATCGTGCTTAGTGCACCTTGGGGTCACTTGGGTCAAGCATGGTCGCGAGCAATTTCGTGACTCTATGGGTAGAATGGAGTTGTTACTAGGATTTACCTGGCCAACCGGAGCTGATGGAGTAGATGGTTTGATGCCAGGTCAGACGGTTTGAAAGATACACTACTGAGCCACTTTCAACTGACCCTCACTGCAAGTTTTGGCATCGACTGACATCGCCTTGCCAAATGCAAATGAAGTCCAATCAAAAAAAATTGATAGAGGTCATTGTAGACCTCAAAAACACAATCTTTTAGCACCTAATAGTTTGTCAATAACTCTCATGAGGGTTGAGATACGAGCCCCAGAAGATCACTGCCCAATCGTGCGTAGTGCACCTTGGGGTCACTTGGGTCGAGCGTGGTCGCGAGTGTTTCCGTGACTCTGTGGGTAGAATGGGGTTGTCACTGGCATTTACCCAGCCAACCGGAGCTGATGGAGTAGATGGTTTGATGCTAGGTCAGACGGTTTGAAAGATGCGCTGCTGAGCCACTTTCAACTGACCCTTACTACAAGTTTTGGCATCGACTGAGATCACCTTACCAAATGCAAATGAAGTTGAATCGCCCAAAATTGAGAGAGGTTATTGTAGACCTCAAAAACATGATCTAGTAGCACCTAACAGTTTGTCGATAGCTCTCATGAGGTCTGAGATATGAGCCCTAGAAGATCACTATGAAATCATGCTTAGTGCACCTTGGGGTCACTTGGGTCGAGCGTGGTCGCGAGCGTTTCCCTGACTCTGTGGGTAGAATGGGGTTGTCACTAGTGTTTACCCAACCATCTAGAGCTGATGGAGTAGATGGTTTGATGCTAGGTCAGATAGTTTGAAAGATACGCAGCTGAGCCACTTTCAACTGACCCTCACTGCAAGTTTTGGCATCGACTGGGATCGCCTTGCCAAATACAAACAAAGTTGAATTTCCAAAAATCAAGAGAGGTTATTGTAGACCTTGAAAACATGATCCCATAGCACCTAACAGTTTGTCAATAGCTCTCATGAGGTTTGAGATATGAGCCCTAGAAGATCACTACCCAATCGTGCTTAGTGCACCTTGGGATCACTTGGGTCGAGCATGGTCGCGAGTGTTTTCATGACTCTATGGGTAGAATGGGGTTGTCACTGGCATTTACCTGGCCAACTAGAGCTGATGGAGCAGATGGTTTGATGCCAGGTTAGATGGTTTGAAAGATATGCTGTTGAGCCACTTTCAACTAACCCTCACTGCAAGTTTTGGCATCGACTGAGATCGTCTTGCCAAATGCAAACGAAGTCGAATCACCCAAAACCAAGATAGGTTATTGTAGACCTTGAAAACATTATCTTGTAGCACTTGATAGTTTTTTGATAGCTCTCACGAGGTTTGAGATACGAGCCCCAAAAGATCGCTGCCCAATCGTGCTTAGTGCACCTTGGGTTCACTTGGGTCGAGCGTGGTCGCGAGCATTTTCGTGACTCTGTGGGTAGAATGGGGTTGTCACTAGCATTTACCTAGCCAAACAAAGCTGATGGAGTGGATAGTTTGATGCCAGATCAGACGGTTTGAAAAATACACTGCTGAGCCACTTTCAACTGACCCTCACTGCAGGTTTTGGCATCGACTGAGATCGCCTTGCCAAATGCAAATGAAGTCAAATTGCCCAAAAATGAGAGAGGTTATTGTAGACCTTGAAAAAGTGATCCTGTAGCTCCTAACAGTTTGTTGATAGCTCTCATGAGGTCTGAGATAGAAGCCCCAGAAGATTGCTGCCCAATCGTGCTTAGTGCACCTTGGGGTCACTTGGGTCGAGCGTGGTCGCGAGCATTTTCATGACTCTGTGGGTAGAATGGGGTTGTCACTAGTGTTTACCTAGCCAATTAGAGCTAATGGAGTAGACAGTTTGATTCTAGGTCAGAAGGTTTGAAAGATACGCTGCTGAGCCACTTTCAACTGACCCTCACTGCAAGTTTTGGCATCGACTGAGATTGCCTTGCCAAAGGCAAATGAAGTTGAATCACCCAAAACTGAGAGAGGTTATTGTAGAACTCAAAAACATGATGTCATAGCACCTAACATTTTGTTGATAGCTCTCATGAGGTCCAAGATACGAGCCCCAGAAGATTGCTGCCCAATCGTGCTTAGTGCACCTTGGGGTCACTTGGGTTGGGCGTGGTCACGAGCATTTTCGTGACATTATGGGTAGAATGGGGTTGTCACTGGCATATACCTAGCCAACTAAAGCTGATGGAGGAGATAGTTTGATGCCAGGTTGGACAGTTTGAAAGATACGCTGCTGAGCCACTTTCAACTAACCCTCACTACAAGTTTTGGCATCGACTGAGATCGCCTTGCCAAATGCAAAGGATGTCGAATCACCCAAAATCGAGAGAGTTTATTGTAGACCTCAAAAACATGATCTCATAGCACCTAACAGTTTGTCAATAGCTCTCACAAGGTATGAGATACAATCCCTAGAAGATCACTACCGAACCGTGCTTAGTGCACCTTGGGGTCACTTGGGTCGAGCGTGGTC
The DNA here is from genome assembly GCA_027943335.1 of Chamaecyparis obtusa. Classification (NCBI taxonomy): domain Eukaryota; kingdom Viridiplantae; phylum Streptophyta; class Pinopsida; order Cupressales; family Cupressaceae; genus Chamaecyparis; species Chamaecyparis obtusa. The sequence goes on from BSBK01015382.1 coordinate 17,801, forward strand.
ACGAGCATTTTCATGACTCTTTGGGTAGAATGGGGTTGTCACTGGCATTTACCAGGCCAACTGGAGCCAATGGAGTAGACGGTTCGATGCCAAGTCAGAGGGTTTGAAAGATACACTGTTGAGCCACTTTCAACTGACCCTCACTGCAAGTTTTGGCATCGACTAAGATTGCCTTGCCAAATGCAAACTAAGTCGAATCACCCAAAACTGAGAGAGGTTATTGTAGGCCTTGAAAACATGATCCCATAGCACTTGATAGTTTATCAATAGCTCTCATGAGGTCTGAGATACGAGCCCCAGAATATCGCTGCCCAATCGTGCTTAGTGCACCTTGGGGTCACTTGGGTCGAGCGTGGTCGTGAGCATTTTTGTGAATCTCTGGGTAGAATGGGATTGTCACTAGTGTTTACCTAGCCAATCGAAGCCAATGGAGCAGATGGTTCAATGCCAGGTCAGACGGTTTGAAAGATACGTTGCTAAGCCACTTTCAACTGACCCTCACTTCAAGTTTTGGCATCGACTGAGATCGCCTTGCCAAATAGAAATGAATTCGAATTGCCCAAAACTGAGAGAGGTTATTGTAGATCTCAAAAACATGATCTCGTAGCACCTAATAGTTTTTCAATACCTCTCACGATGTCTGAGATATGAGCTACTTTCAACTGACTGTTAGTGGTATGTTTGAAATTTGAACTATGACATTAATCATGATTAAGCTTGTTAAATTTGATAAAAAATAATATCCTTAAAGCATTACAAACAACAATCAAACATGTAAGAATTCAAACCATGCAAATGACATAAGTATATGACATGTAAGATCTCTTCTTGGCACTATTGACCACCCATACATGATTTTGGTCATAAGTCCTTAAGAAGAGTTTTAGGACATTTAACTTTTAAATCAAATTGATTGTTACAAATTGCCATTATAGGCTTCAAAAGATCTCAATTAACCATTAAGGATCCTTTTGTCCTTCTATCTCTAATTGGTTCCATGGTGACCATAGGCGTCTTCATAGGTGCTCCTGCACAAGTTACATTCCACATAGAAAACCAAGTTTATTGACTCAAAATACAATCTAAGAAAGGTCAAATTAATGTATTGAAATTAAGCTTAACAAACATAGAAAATAATGCACTAAGTTAACTTATTACCTAGTCAAGTGTTCCTGAAGGGTCATCTCTTTGCTTTAGGGTCTCCAATAGTGCTTCATGATCAGCAGTAGTAATAGTCCAAAGTTCTTTTGTCTTTGGTCTTCATTGATGCTTTGACAACTTGACATTTGTTGCTATAACAAGGTGTGAATACATAAGAATAGTTTTGTGCTTCTCATAGTCTTCAAATGCGAGAACTCCATTCTTTCTAATCATGTATCTTCACAGCCATGTTCCCACAACAACAACTGAACCAGTAGGATATGTGAACCCATCACCATCTGTCATCGGTTGTAAAAGATTTTGTTTACCTTGTACAGAACGTGCTAACCAATAATCTGACCTCTCATCATTCCCCTGCGGTGCAACCAATGTAAAAACATCTCCTGGCTTCAAAAGATCTGAAAGATGGTCATAATCAACTGAAGTGTCCATGTCATCATTTCTTATAGAGAGTGTCAAAGATAAAGGAGTCAGATACTATGGAACCCATGTATCCACCCACTCACTTGACTCATAATGATCCCAATCATACTGAAAACACATGGGGCAAAAACAAGCCAACTCTCGTGTCCAAATGGTCCATGTACTACTATTGGATCTTTGGAATGAATGCATTTTTTAAGAGTCTTTCACTGTTTTACAATCCAATCTATCTCCTATAGTTCTGTCCTCAACCAACCAAAAGAATCTACGCACTGTAGAATCAAGAGTCCCCCCCTGTGACAATGCTAAAGTACACCAATCAACAATAGAATGAGCATCAAGAAGTACAGCACCTGAAATCCTTAATTGCTCCTTAACTAGAGCTCTCTTGACACATGCACCTGCTTCATCATGCTCCCCTTTCCCATGCCCTGACTCAAAAAAAATCCAAATATGAGGTACACCTCTCTCCACATGCATTCTACAAAACCAATAAAACATTCTGGCATTCTTAAATTGACCAGTACAATTATCCGACCAAATGAGATGCCTATCCATAGCAATACCATTTTCCTGCAAGAAGTCAAAATAGTTCTGGAAACAATGTTGAACAAACTCATGAGAGTGAGACGTATAGTCGCTCATATAAAAATGGTACTCTCTGATTATCTTTCACTCATCTTTTGTGCTATTAGGGGAATGTCTATATGTGATGTGTACAAAAATAACAACCTGAATCGAATTGTAATATTGAGCTTGAGTCTCATTTTGGGGCTGCAATGTATAGTTCTCCGCAAAGTCTATAATGTATATAATAGTTCCAATGGGGAAAGTGTCCTTACATGTCCTGAATTGTTGATCCAACCATTGAGACCTATGACTATGCCTTGCATACTTGTAAAAAAGATTTTTCTTGAAATCTGAGATAAAATCAGCAACATTGTACTCTTTTGTAACTAACTCACATCTAGAGCCTTCACCTCCACTCTTCAATGTATATTTCACTATTTCATATACCTTTTTTTGGACGAGTGTCTTTCCAAAATTGTGTTCCAAACCCTCATGAAAACATTTTCTAAACTTGGACAAGCCACCACATTCTGAGCACTTGGCATTTAAGCAATTTTTTTTATAAAATAAACAACCATCATCTCTTTGACATAAAAATTGATCTAGCAAGTCTCTTGATGATTTGGGAAGACCACTTGCACCACAATCCTCTAGCATTTCATTAGTATGAAATTTAGAATGAATGGACCTTAATAATTCATGATGCATTGAAAACTCAACATGATATTTGCAACAACATGTATTTCAAATCTTAAGGGGTACACAATAAAATGGCTTCATGGATTCAAAAGACCTTTGTGATATTTTCAATGTTGGATGTGTCTCACAAAAATTTTTATACAACATTGTTTGACTTACCTCCACATAATGTTTAGGATGTGGAGTGTGGTCTCGATTGCCAACTCTCAACTTCAAGACATCCTTCACATTTGGTGACACTCTTGAGTTAGCATCCCAAAATTGTTGAATTTCATCCATGACAACGTCTATTAGCTTCTTATCAAAATGTGGAAGTCTCCCACCATAAGCCCATGTATCAATTTGAAGTGGATCATCAAGTCTTTCTCTTCTTGTAAGTGCTCTACCCAAAGTTTTACAGCTATATTGAAGTCAACACAAGTTTGTCTCATCAAACGAGCCTTTCTCAACTGATGACTTACTAAGGAGGTTGTAATAACCCTCCGAGAAACTCTCTTGTCTTTTTCTCTGCTAGTCTTCCCAATGTTATTGAGAGCATTGAAAATATTTTTCACAACAATGGCATTTCTCTCCATTTTTTTGTTCACACAAATCTTCAATTTCACAAGCACAGGTCTCATCTTTTGCATCTTTAACAACTGCACAAAAATTTGACATTTCTCAACCAATGTCTTGTTTTGAAAAAATTGATCATAAAGTCTTGAAGCCCACAACCTAATAGTTCTATGTGACCTCTTTCCTTCCCAATTATTCATAATGTTCTCCTCAATTTCAATTAACCATTTAGGTGTTTTTGAAAGCCCCAAATTTGAAGATTGATTATCTTTATTACAAGGGACTTCATTTCGCATATAATTTGGAGATGTATAACATTCATCTTGTTCTTGTGCAACATTTTCATTCCCAAAGTCTACATTTCAATCTCCATCTGTGCATTTTCAAATTGAACATCCTCTTCACTTACAACTACATTTATGGGGTCACCTTGATTAATGGTTAATATACCTTCTCTCCTTCTTCGGTGATTTTCCTTATCTTTTTCCCTATCTGCCTGAATTTCATCATCTGTCAGCTTCCTCTTATGTTTAGCCTTTCGATGAATGGTGCTTCCCATGGTGAAACCACAAGTCGACAAAAATCAAACAATGGGCCCCAAATCACATTTTTTATTTTGCAACGCATGAAAAAAGTATAAAATCCCATGATTGTCTGCTCTGTGGGCACAGGGGATATTTTCATCAAATATTTCCTGGCAAAAATTAGGTACCCAAAAATATCAGGTACCTGATATTCCCTGACTGATGAAAAAATGGCAGGAGCAAATGAAAACAATTAAACTTTTACATATATTTATGTATATAATATATATAAAAAAGAGGCATATGATATATATAATGTATATTATATATGTACTAATGTGGTTGGCTAAATCTTTGTATTAAATGTGCCTTTTATAGGCGTCGTAAACCCTAGCTATGCAAAAATGGACGCTTTGAAGAATAGTTCACTGGAGGCAGAGAGAGACTCCCTAGGGGTCCTAACGCGTGATAAGGGGTCATGAGGACTCCCTAGGGGTCACGATGTCTCAAAAGGGGTCACGATGATTCCCTAGGGGTCCTAGTATGCTTTATCACATGTTAGGAGACCTAGGGAGACCCCGTGACCCCTTTTGACACAATGGAACACTCAAGTGTGTGATTAAGGGTCCTTTTGACTCCCTAGGGTTCCTAATGTGTGATAAAGCGTACTAGGACACCTAGGGAGTCATTGTGACCCCTTAAGACACACTTGAGCATTCTAATGTGTCAAAAGGGGTCACGATGACTCCCTATGGGTTCTAGTATGCCTTATCACAAATTAGGACCTCTAGGGAGTCCCTGTGACCCCTTTTGACACATTCAAATGCTCAAGTGTGTCTTAAAGGGTCCTACGACACCTTATGACACACTAGAGCATTCCAATGTGTCAAAAGAGGTCACGATGATTTGCTAAGAGTCCTAGTATGCTTTATCATGTGTTAAGACCCCTTAAGGCACACTTGAGCATTCCAATGTGTCAAAAGGGGTCACAGGGACTCCCTAGGTGTCCTAACGTGTGATAAAGTGTACTAGGACCCCTAAGGAGTCCTTGTGACCCCTTTTCACACATTGGAATGCTCAAGTGTCTCTTAAGGGGTCCTACGACCCCTTAAGGCACACTTGAGCATTCCAATGTGTCAAAAGGGGTCACGGGGACTCCCTAGTTGTCTTAGGACCCCTAGGGAATCATCGTGACCCCTTTTGACACATTGGAATGCTCTAGTGTGTCATAAGGGGTCCTACGACCCCTTAAGACACACTAGAGCATTCCAATGTGTCAAAAGGGGTCACGACAACTCCCTAGGTGTCCTAATGCATGATAAAGCATACTAGGACCCCTAGAGAATCATTGTGACCCCTTTTGACACATTGGAATGCTCTAGTGTGTCATAAGGGGTCATAGGACCCGTTAAGACACACTTGAGCATTCCAATGTGTCAAAAAGGGTCATGATGACTACTTAGGGGTCCTAGTACACCTTATCACATGTTAGGAACCCTAGGGAGTCAAAAGGACCCCTTAAGACACACTGGAGCATTTCAATGTGTCAAAAGGGGTCAGGGGGACCCCCTACGGGTCCTAGTACGTGTTAGGATCCCTAGGGAGTCTCCCTAACCCATTTTGACCCCTAGGGATTCCTAATGCATTCGAAAGGGTCACATCTCCATAGAAGTTGCATTTCAAACCCTAATGACCCCTTAACATGCCTACTGACCCCATTTCAACATGTGGTCTCCCGAGAGCTCCCCATGGACCCCTTTTCCGTTCTAATAGAAAAAAGTCATCCAAATTTGGTACATAGATCTTCTGACATGTCTTAATGAATTTGAAAGGGTCACCATTCCATAGAAGCTGCATTTAGAACCCTAATGACCCCTTAACAGGCCTACACACCATGATTCGACATGTGGTCTCCCGAGACCAGCCCATGGACCCCTTTTGAGTTCTACTACAAAAAATTCATCCAAATTTGGTACGTAGAACCTCTAACATGTCTTAATGCATTCCAAAGGGTCACCATTCCATTGAAGTTGCATTTGGAACCCTAATGACCCCTTAGCAGGCCTACCGACCCTGATTCAATATGTGGTCTCCTCAGAGAACCCCATGGACTCTTTTTGAGTTCTACTAGGAAAAAGTCATACAAATTTGGTACATAGGTCCTATAACATGTCCTAATGTGTTCCAAAGGGTCACCATTCCATCCAAGTTTCATTTGTAATCCTAATAACCCCTTAACAGGCCTACCGACCTCGATTCGACCTGTGGTCTCCCGAGACCACCCCATGGACCCCTTTTAAGTTCTACTTGGCAAAAGACATCCATATTTGGTACATAGGGTCATCGTTCCATCAAAGTTTCATTTCTAACCCTAATGACCCTTTAACAGGCCTACCGACCCCAATACAACATGAGGTATCCCGAGAGCACCCCATGGACCCATTTCGCATTCTACTAGGAAAAAGTCATCCAAATTTGGTACGTAGGTCCTCTGATATGTTCTAATGTGTTAGAAAGGGTCACCATTCCATTGAAGTTGCATTTAAAACCCTAATGACCCCTCAACAGGCCTAGGGACCCCGTTTCTACATGTGGTCTCCCGAGAGCAGCCCATGGACCCCTTTTGAGCTCTACTAGGCAAAAGTCATCCAAATTTGGTATGTAGGTCCTCTAACATGATCTAACGCATTCCAAAGGGTCACCATTCCATCGAAGTTGCATTTTCAACCCTATTGACCCCTTAACAAGCCTACCGACCCCAAGTCCCTCTGACCCCTTTTCACACATTGGAACGCTCAAGTCTGTCTTAAGGGGTCCTACGACCCCTTAAGGAACACTTGAGCATTCCAATGTGCCAAAAGGGGTCACGGGGACTCCCTAGGGGTCCTAACGCATGATAAAGCATACTAAGACCCCTAGGGAGTCCCTGTGACCCCTTTTCACACATTGGAACACTCAAGTGTGTCTTAAGGGGTCCCACAAACCCTTAAGGCACACTTGAGTGTTCCAATGTGTCAAAAGGGGTCACGGGGACTCCCTAGGTGTCCTAACACTTGATAAAGCATACTAGGACCCCTAGGGAATCATCGTGACCCCTTTTGACACATTGGAATGCTCTAGTGTGTCATAAGGGGTCGTAGGACCCCTTAAGACACACTTGAGCATTCCAATGTGTCAAAAGGGGTCAACGGGACTCCCTAGGGGTCCTCAAACATGATAAAGCGTACTAGGATGCATAGGGAGTCATTGTGACCCCTTTTGACACATTGGAACACTCAAGTGTGTCTTAAGGGGTCCTACGAACCCTTAAGGCACACTTAAGTGTTCCAATGTGTCACAAGGGGTCATAAGGACTCCCTAGGTGTCCTAACATGTGATAAAGCATACTAGGGCCCCTAAGGAATCCTCGTGACCCCTTTTCACATATTGGAACACTCAAGTGTTTCTTAAGGGGTCCTACAACCCCTTAAGGCACACTTGAGCATTCCAATGTGTCAAAAGGGGTCACAGGGACTCCCTAGGTGTCCTAACGTGTGATAAAGTGTACTGGGAACCCTAAGGAGTCTCGATGACCCATTTTCACACATTGCAATGCTCAAGTGTGTCTTAAGGGGTCCTACAAACCCTTAAGGCACCCTTGAGCATTCCAATGTGTCAAAAGGGGTCAGGGGGACTCCTTAGGGGTCCTAACACGTACTAAGACACCCAAGGAGTCCCTGTGACCCCTTTTGAAACATTGGAATGCTCATATGTGCCTTAAGGGGTCGTAGGACCCTTTAAGGCACACTTGAGTGTTCCAATGTGTCAAAAGTGGTCATGGGGACTACCTAGGTGTCCTAACGCATACACTTTATCACATGTTAGGACACCTAGGGAGTCCCCATGACCCCTTTTAACACATTGGAATGCTCAAGTGTGCCCTATGGGGTCCTAAGACCCCTTAAGGCAGACTTGAGCATTGCAATGTGTCAAAAGGGGTCAAGGGGACTCCCTAAAGGTCCTAACGCATAATACGACACCTAGGGAGTCGCTGTGACCCCTTTTGACACATTGGAATGCTTTAGCATGTCTTAAGGGGACCTTCGACCCCTTAAGACACATTTGAGCATTGGAATGTGTCAAAAGGGGTCACGGGAACTCCTTAGGGGTCCTAGTATGCTTTATCACACGTTTGGACACCTAGGGAGTCCTCGTGACCCCTTTTGACACATTGGAATGCTCAAGTGTGCCTTAAGGGGTCCTACGACCCCTTAAGGCACACTTGAGCATTCCAATGTGTCAAAAGGGGTCAGGGGGACACCCTAAGGGTCCTAACACATACTAGGACACCTAAGGAGTCCCCGTGACCCCTTTTGACACATTGGAGTGCTCTAGTGTGTCTTAAGGGGTCCTACGACCCCTTAAGACACACTAGAGTGTTGCAATGTGTCAAAAGGGGTCACGATGACTCCCTAGGGGTCCTAGTATGCGTTATCATGCGTTAGGAATGCTAGGGAGTCAAAAGGACCCCTTAAGACACACTTGAGCATTCCAATGTGTCAAAAGGGGTCACAAGGACTCCCTAGGGGTCCTACTACACGTTAGGACCCCTAGGGAGTCCCCCTAACCCCTTTTGACACATTAGAATGCTCAAGTGTGCCTTAAGGTGTTCTATGACCCCTTAAGGAACACTTGAGCATTCCAATGTTTCAAAAGGGGTCAGGGGGACTCCCTAGGTGTCCTAATGCATGACAAAGTGTACTAGGACCCCTAAGGAGTCCTCGTGACCCCCTTTTGAGCACATTGGAATGCTCAAGTGTTCCTTATGGGGTCCTACGACCCCTTAAGGAACACTTGAGCTTTCCAATATGCTCAAAAGGGGTCACTGGGACTCCTTAGGGGTCCAAGTACACTTTATCACGCGTTAGGACACCTAGGGAGTCCCTGTGACCCCTTTTGACACATTGCAATGCTCAAGTGTGTCTTAAGGGGTCCTTCGACCCCTTAAGACACACTTGAGCATTGCAATGTGTCAAAAGGGGTCACAGGGATTCCTTAGGGGTCCTAGTATGCATTATCACATGTTAGCACCCCTAGGGAGTCCCCGTGACCTCTTTTAACACATTGGAATGCTCAAGTGTGCCTTAAGGGATCGTAGGACCCCTTAAGGCACACTTGAGAGTTCCAATGTGTCAAAAAGGGGTCATGAGGAATCCCTAGGTGTCCTAACGCGTGATAAAGGGTACTAGGACCCCTAAGGAGTCCCCGTGACCCTTTTTCACACATTGGAACAATAAGTGAGTCTTAAGGGGTCCTACGACCCCTTAAGGAACACTTGAGCATTCCAATGTGTCAAAAGGGGTCATGGGGACTCCCTAGGGGTCCTAACGTGTGATAAAGCATACTAGGACCCCTAGGGAGTCATCATGACCCCTTTTGACACATTGCAATGCTCAAGTGTGTCTTAAGGGGTCCTTTGACCTCTTAAGACACACTTGAGCATTGCAATGTGTCAAAAGTAGTCACGCGGACTCCTTAGGGTTCCTAGTACGCTTTATCACATGTTACGATACCCAGGGAGTCCTCGTGACCCCTTTTGACACATTGGAATGCTCAAGTGTGCCTTAAGTGACATTGGAATGCTCAAGTGTGCCTTAAGTGATCCTAGGACCCCTTAAGGCACACTTGAGCATTCCAATGTGTCAAAAGGGGTCACGGGGACTCCCTAGGTGTCCTAACATGTGATAAAGCATACTAGGACCCCTAAGGAGTCCTCGTGACCCCTTTTCACACATTGGAATGCTCAAGTGTATCTTAAGGGGTCCTACGACCCCTTAAGGCACACTTGAGCATTCCAATGTGTCAAAAGGGGTCACAGGGACTCCCTAGGTGTCCTAACGCATGATAAAGCATACTAGGACCCCTAGGGAATCATTGTGACGCCTTTTGACACATTGGAATGCTCTAGTGTGTCATAAAGGGTTGTAGGACCCCTTAAGACACACTTCAACATTTCAATGTGTAAAAAGAGGTCATGGGGACTCCCTAGGGGTCCTAACACGTGATAAAGCATACTAGGACCCCTAGGGAGTCATCATGACACCTTTTGACACATTGCAATGCTCAAGTGTGTCTTAACGGGTCCTTGAACACCTTAAGACACATTTGAGAATTACAATGTGTCAAAAGGGGTCACGGGGACTCCTTAGGGGTCCTACTATGCATTATCATGCGTTAGGACATCTAGGGAGTCCCTATGACCACTTTTGACACATTGGAATGCTCAAGTGTGCCTTAAGGGGTCCTACGACCCCTTAAGGCACACTTGAGCATTCCAATGTGTCAAAAGTGGTCACGAGGACTCCCTAGGTGTCCTAACGTGTGATAAAGTGTACTAGGACCCCTAAGGAGTCCCTGTGATCCCTTTTCACACATTGGAACACTCAAGTGTGTCTTAAGGGGTCCTACGACCCCTTAAGGTAGACTTGGGCATTCCAATGTGTCAAAAGGGGTCACAGGAACTCCCTATGTGTCCTAACGCATGATAAAGTGTACTAGGACCCCTAAGGAGTCCCTGTGACCCCTTTTCACACATTGGAACACTCAAGTGTGTCTTAAGGGGTCCTATGACCCCTTAAGGAACACTTGAGTGTTCTAATGTGTCAAAAGGGGTCATGGGGACTCCCTAGGTGTCCTAACGCATGATAAATCATACTAGGACCCCTAAGGAGTCCCCGTGACAACTTTTCACACATTGGAACACTCAAGTGTGTCTTAAGAGGTCCTACAACCCCTTAAGGAACCCTTGAGCATTCCAATGTGTCAAAATGGGTCAGGGGGACACCTTAGGGGTCCTAACGCGTACTAGGACACCCAGGGAGTCCCCATGACCCCTTTTGATATATTAGAATGCTCAAGTGTGCTTTAAGGGGTCGTAGGACCCCTTAAGGCACACTCAAGAGTTCCAATGTGTGAAAAGGGGTCATGGGGACTCCCTAGGTGTCCTAACACGTATGCTTTATCATGCATTTTGACACCTAGGGAGTCCTCGTGACCCCTTTTGACACATTGGAATGTTCAAGTGTGCCCTAAGTGGTCCTACGACCCCTTAAGGTACACTTGAGCATTGCAATGTGTCAAAAGGGGTCAGGGGGGACTCCCTAAGGGTCCTAACATTTTCTAGGACACCTAGGGAGTCCCCGTGACCCCTTTTAACACATTGGAATGCTCTAGTGTGTCTTAAGTGGTCCTTCGACCCCTTAACACACACTTGTGCATTGCAATGCATTGAAAGGGGTCACGAGAACTCCTTAGGTGTCCTAGTACACTTTATCATGCCTTAGGACACATAGGGAGTCCCCGTGACAACTTTTGAAATATTGGAATGCTCAAGTGTGCCTTAAGGGGTCCTACGACCCCTTAAGGCACACTTGAGCATTCCAATGTGTCAAAAGTGGTCATGGGGACACCCTAGGTGTCCTAACATGTGATAAAGTGTACTAGGACCCCTAAGGAGTCCCCGTAACACCTTTTCACACATTGGAACACTCAAGTGTGTCTTAAGGGATCCTACGACCCCTTAAGGCATACTTGAGCATTCCAATGTGTCAAAAGGGGCCACAAGAACTCCCTAGGTGTCCTAACATGTGATAAAGTGTACTAGGACCCCTAAGGAGTCTCCCTAACCCCTTTTCACACATTCAAAAACTCAAGTGTGTCTTAAGGGGTCCTACGACCCCTTACGGCACACTTGAGTGTTCCAATGTGTCAAAAGGGGTCATGGGGACTCCCTAGGTGTCCTAACACGTGATAAAGCATACTAGGACACCTAAGGAGTCCCCGTGACCCCTTTTCACACATTGGAATGCTCAAGTGTGTCTTAAGGGGTCCTACAACCCCTTAAGGCACCCTTGAGCATTCCAATGTGTCAAAAGGCGTCAAGGGGACTCCTTAGGGGGTCCTAACACATACTAGGACACCCAGGGAGTCCCCATGACACCTTTGATACATTGCAATTCTCAAGTGTGCCTTAAGGGGTCATAGGACCCCTTAAGGCACACTTGAGCATTCCAATGTGTCAAAAGGGGTCACAGGGACTCCCTAGGTGTCCTAATGCATAGGCTTTTTCATGCATTTTGACAGCTAGGGAGTCCTTGTGCCCCCTTGTGACACATTGGAACACTCAAGTGTGCCCTAAGGGGTCCTACAACCCCTTAAGGAACACTTGAGCATTCCAATGTGTCAAAAGGGATCAGGGGGACTCCCTAAGTGTCCTAACATGTACTAGGACACCTATGGAGTCCCCGTGAACCCTTTTGATACATTGGAATGCTCTAGTGTGTCTTAAGGGGTCCTTCGACCCCTTAAGACACACTTGAGCATTGCAATGTGTCAAAAGGGGTCACAGGGACTCCTTAGGGGTCCTAGTACACTTTATCACGCATTTGGACACCTAGGGAGTCCCCATGACCCCTTTTGACACATTGGAATGCTCAAGTGTGCCTCAAGGACCCCTTAAGGCACAGTTGAGCGTTCCAATGTGTCAAAAGTGGTCATGGGGACTCCCTAGGTGTGCAAGGGGATGATAAAGTGTACTAGGACCCCTAAAGAGTCCCTGTGACCCCTTTTCACACATTGGAATGCTCAAGTGTGTCTTAAGGGGTCCTACAACCCCTTAAGGCACACTTGAGCATTCTAATGAATCAAAAGGGGGTCACGGGGACTCCCTAGGTGTCCTAACGTGTGATAAAGCATACTAGGACCTCTACGGAGTCCTCATGACCCCTTTTCACACAATGGAATGCTCAAGTTTGTCTTAAGGGGTGCTACGGCCCCTTAAGGCACCCTTGAGTGTTGCAATGTGTCAAAAGGGGTCAGGGGGACTCCTTAGGGGTCCTAACATGTATTAGGACACCCAAGGAGTCCCTGCGACCCCTTTTGACACATTGGACTGCTCAAGTGTGCCTTAAGGGGTCGTAAGACCCCTTAAGGCACACTTGAGTGTTCCAAGGTGTCAAAAGGTGTCACGGGGAATCCTTAGGGGTCTTATTATGCTTTATCATGCTTTAGGACACCTAGGGAGTCCCCGTGACCCCTTTTGACACATTGGATTGCTCAAGTGTGCCTTAAGGGTTCCTACGACCCCTTCAGGAACACTTGAGCATTCTAGTGTGTCAACAGGGGTCAGGTGGACTCCCTAAGGATCCTAACACATACTAGGACACCTAGGGTGTCCCCGTGACCCCTTTTGACACATTGGAATGCTCTAGTGTGTCTTAAGGGGTCCTACGACCCCTTAAGACACACTAGAGCATTGGAATATTTCAAAAAGGGTCACGATCACTCCCTAGGGGTGCTAGTATGCCTTATCACATGTTAGGAACTCTAGGGAGTCAAAGCGACCCCTTAAGACACACTTGAGCATTCCAATGTGTCAAAAGGGTCACGAGGACTCCCTAGGGGTCCTAGTACGCGTTAGGACCCCTAGGGAGTCCCCCTACCCCCTTTTGACACATTGGAATGCTCAAGTGTGCCTTAAGGGGTTGTAGGACCCCTTAAGGCACACTTGAGCATTCCAATGTGTCAAAAGGGGTCAGGGGGACTCCCTAGGTGTCCCTAACATGTGATAAAGCGTACTAGGACCCCTAAGGAGTCCCTGTGACCCCTTTTGACACATTGGAAAGCTCAAGTGTGTCTTAAGGGGTCTTACAACCCCTTAAAGCACACTTGAGCATTCCAATGTGTCAAAAGGGGTCAGGGGTACTCCCTAAGGGTCCTGATGCATACTAGGACACCTAGGGAGTCCTCGTGACCTCTTTTGACACATTGGTACACTCAAGTGTGTCTTAAGGGGTCTTAAAACCACTTAAGATACACTAGAGCATTCCAATGTGTCAAAAGGGGTCACGGGGACTCCCTAGGTGTCCTATCATGTGATAAAGTGTACTAGGACCCCTAGGGAATCATCGTGACCCCTTTTGACACATTGGAATTCTCTAGTGTGTCATAAGGGGTCGTAGGACCCCTTAAGACACACTTGAGCATTCCAATGTGTCAAAAGGGGTCACGTGGACTCCCTAGGGTTCCTAACATGTGATAAAGTGTACTAGGACCCCTAGGGATTCATTGTGATCCATTTTGACACATTGGAACGGTCAAGTGTGTCTTAAGGGGTTGGAGGACCCCTTAAGACACACTTGAGCATTCCAATGTGTCAAAAGGGGTCACGATGACTCCCTAGGGGTCCTAGTACAGGCTTATCACGTGTTAGGAACCCTAGGGAGTCAAAAGGACCCCTTAAGACACACTTGAGCATTTCAATGTGTCAAAAGGGGTCACGGGGACTCCCTAGGGGTCCCTACTACATGTTAGGACCCTTAGGGAGTCCCCCTGACCCCTTTTGACCCCTAGGGAGTCTTAATTCATTCCAAAGGGTCATGGTTCCATAGAAGTTGCATTTCAAACCCTAATGACCCCTTAACATGCCTACTGACCCCATTTCGACATGTGGTCTCCCGAGAGCTCCCTATGGACCCCTTTTGCATTTTCGTAAGAAAAAGTCATCCAAATTTGGTACATAGGTCCTCTGACATGTCTTAATGAGTTTGAAATGGTCACCATTCCATAGAAGTTACATTTAGAACCCTAATGACCCCCTTAACAGGCCTACACACCATGATTTGACATGTGGTCTCCCGAGACCACCCCATGGACCCCTTTTGAGTTCTACTAGAAAAAAGTTATCAAAATTTGGTACATAGGTCCTCTGACATGTCCTAATGCATTCCAAAGGGTCACCATTCCATCAAAGTCACATTTGGAACCCTAATGACCCCTTAACAGGCTTACCGACCCTGATTCAACATGTGGTCTCCTCAGAGAACCCCATGGACCCTTTTCAGTTCTACTAGGGAAAAGTCATACAAATTTGGTACATAGGTCCTCTAACATGTCCTAATGTGTTTCAATGGGTCACCATTCCATCCAAGTTGCATTTGTAACCCTAATGACCCCTTAACAGCCTACCGACCCTGTTTCAACATGTGGTCTCCTAAGAGCACCCCATGGACCCCTTTCGAGTTCTACTAGGAAAAAGTCATCCAAATTTGGTATGTAGGTCCTATGACATGTCCTAATGCATTCCAAAGGGTCACCATTCCATCAAAGTTTTATTTGGAACCCTAATCACCCCTTAACAGGCCTACCGACTCCATTTCG
>BSBK01015383.1:0-34970 GCA_027943335.1 Chamaecyparis obtusa
ATTAGTAACCTTAGTAATAAAGGAGGGTTAAACCTTGCGACATATAAAACTTGTTTAATCAAGATCTTTTGCATAACATTATTTATGGATTTAATTAAGACCTAATTTACCTTGAGAACATTAATTAACCATGCAACCTAGTGGTTTTATTAGGGGTTAACATGGTTGAGTTTATTTAAAGTTAATTAGTTTAATGGTTAAACTTTACATATTAAATAAACTTATTGCTCATAACTCTTGTTAATTAAAGTTAATTTACTTATTCAAACCTCGCAAGGTTATGACCTAGTATAGATTTGCAACCTAGTAAAACAAATTAGTAAACCTATCAATTTTAATCTGATAAGGGACGTTTGACAAGCCAACACTTGTCATGATTCCACTTGAGGATCAACCTGTGTTGACATAGGGATAATCTGGGTAGTTAACATAGTAAACTTTGGTGTAAATCTATGCAGTTACTTGTAAACCTTAGTAGGCTTTGTGTATCAAAAAAAATTTAGTTGGTGTGTTTTTGCCCTTAATTTTTGGGCATGAAATTTTGGTATCAAAGTTTATTACTATCAACACTAGGAACCTAAACCCATTTTGTTTCAAATCATTACCCTTTTAAATTTTGTGTAGGATGCCATCAGTTATGCGTAATGCTCACCAATATGAGCGAAGTGCTAGGGGTGTCCATGCGGTAGTAGAGAATATAGAGCAGGAAGTAGAGGGTGTAGGAGGGGAGAAGAGACCTCCTCGCGAATAGCCACTGAACCCAAACCAAGAGGTCCTAAATGCACTCCAAAATCTCATTGGGATTACCATAGACATGAGACTACTAGGGGGCCAATAGGCAGAGGCCCGAGAGTAGATTAGGAGCCCTCCTACTAAACATTTAGAGAGCTAGACACATCATGAGGGTGAGTTGGTTCATATACCAAAGCCACCGCCAAAGGTAGTGTAGAGAGAACCCTAGAATACATGAGACCAAATTAGGGAGCTTCTACACCTTTAGCCACCACCATTCACAATATCTATAGATTAAGCTTAGCTCTTGATCCTAGAGCATTGCTTTGGGTTGCACCTTATGGGAGAAACCTAAAGGCATTATTTATTGTACACATGTTGAGAGGGACTGCTTCTACATGGTGGAGGAAAGAAGAGTATAAGAATCATTTGGTCTTAGACACCCTCTCTTGGGATAAATTCTTGGAGAGAAATTTTCTAGAGCTCCTTCCATATGCAGATTACATGAAGGATGAGAAACTACAAGTAAAATGTTTCATTAAGGGGTTGAATCATACAATATCAGATAGGGTACAGATGGTACCTCTAGGAGATCTATGTTATACCATTGATAGGGCCATGATAGTTGAGGAAATTCATAATAGATCACATGATTCATAGGATAGGTCTCAAAACTATAATCCTGCACCTCAATATTTTGGATATGATCAGAGACCCCATTAAAAGGGGAATTAGAGACATTCATTGGGGTCTTTAGAATCCCTAGCCACAACAATAGACTTAGAAGAGTCAAAGAAAGAGGCCACCAAAGGGTTAGAAGGGATTTAAGCCCAAGAAGTCACAATCATAGGGCCCTAGACAAGATCGAATATCACAAGCACCTTTTACACCTCCAGCTATGGACTCAGTAGTCCACTAGGGGTGGTTTAATTGGAACCAGTAGGACTTGGCAAAACAACAAATCAAGACCAGAGGGGATATAGATTCAGGCACGAGGCCCTTTCTACACATGTGGTACCATGGGACATATAGCTAGCATTATCTAATGGGGCAGTTAGCTGGCAAGCATAGAGAGGTCACTTTAGAGCCTACAATGGGAGACATAGGTATATACATAGAGTTTTTGTAGCTGTTGATAACCACTAGGTAGAGCACCATGCCACTATTATTGAGGTTGTAGGTAGGATCTAAGGTAGCAGCATTACTATTCTATTTGATGCAGGAGCTACTAATTCTTTCATTTCTCCTTTTGTAGTGGAGCATTGCAGGTTAGTGGCAGCTAGGAAGGATGTTAGTCAGGAGGTTGAGTTAGCCTCGAGTTCTAGAGTGTATATTAGATCCCTGGTCAGAGGTTTTCAGATACATATAGTTGACATGACCACTTCCACTGACCTCTGCATTATACCTCTAGGTTCTTATGATGTAGTTCTTGGCATGGATTGGCTTTATGCCCTCAGAGCCAAGATGGATTATAGACAAAATAGGGTAGAGTGTGTGGATGATTTTGGTGCTCCCATGATGATTTCAAGAGTTCAGAGGCCCATATCTCTTTGTGTGATCTCCTCTATGTATCTTAAGTGGTGTCTGCATAAGGGGTTTCAATTATTCTCCATCACCATCAGTGACATAGAGGAGGAAGAAGAGAAGGTGCCTTCCCTATATGATCATCCTATTTTGCAAGAGTATACAATTTTTTTTGCCTTTAGAGCTACCTAGTGTGTTGCCACCTAGGGTAGTTGATTTTCATGTAGACCTTGTATTAGGAGTTGAGCTAGTATCTAGATAACCTTATAGGATGACTACTCACGAGCTCAATGAGTTCAAGATTTAGTTGGAGGAGCTCTTGGAGAAAGGGCATATTCTCCTAGTGTTTCACTTTGGGGTGCACTTTTCATCTTCATTAAGGATGGATCTCTTAGGTTGTGCATGGATTATCACCAATTAAATAAAGTAACCATTAAGAATCAATATCCACTTCCAAAGATTGACGACTTGTTTGATCAGCTTCAAGGTGCTCGAGTGTTTTTGAAGATAGACCTGAAATCAGGGTTCCACCAGTTGAGAATTATGGAGAGTGACATCCACAAGATTATTTTTTGTATGAGGTATGGCTACTACAAGTTTACTGTGGTCCCATTTGGCCTCACAATTTCTCTAGGTGTATTCATGATTCTCATGAATGGAGTATTCCGTACATTTTTTGATATATTTGTAGTGGTTTTTCCTAGATGACATTGATTTATTCACGAGATGAGTAGGAGCACGAGGAGAACCTGAGGTAGGTTTTGTAGTGTTTGAGGGAGAATTAGTTATATGAAAGCTTTTGAAGTGTGTATTCTTTAGCTCAGAGGTTGACTATCTTGGACATGTGATATGAGAATATGGGATCACAATTGACCCATTGAAGATTAGAGCCATTATGGATTGGTCAGCACTGACCACTATGAGTGGGGTCAGGAACTTCATGGGTTTAGCAAGCTATTATAGATGGTTTTTTGAGGGGGTTTTCCAGGGTGGCACACCCTATCACATCTCTTTAGAGAAAGGGAAAGAAGTTTGAATGGACAAAGAGGTGAGAGAGATCCTTTCAAGAGCTCAAGAGAGCACTCATGAATGTGCCTATCCTTGCAGTGTGAGATCCTTTAGCAGAATTTGTGGTATGCACTGATGCATCTTTAGATGGAATAGGATTAGTCCTTATGTAGGGTGGTTAAACTATTTCTTATGATTTAGGAAACTCAAGACCCATAAGCTTAACTACCCTACCCATGACCCTGAGCTAGCAGAGTAGTGGAGCAGGCCTTGTTGAGATGGAAAAACTTCCTCTTGGGTCACCATTTTGAGCTTTATCTAGATCATCAGAGCTTGCAGTACATATTTTCACAACAAAACCTTAATGCTCGACAGAGGATGTGGATGGAATTTTTTTGTGAGTATGATTTTGATGTTTATTACATCAAGGGGAAAGAAAATGTTGTCACAGATGTACTGAGTTGTAGATGACACAAGCTATTAGCTATAACCAATGGAACAAATTTGAGAATGTGTATATTGCAACATTTTCTTAAGGATAAGTTTTATTGAGAGGTTTATCAGTTGGTCTAGTCTTAGAGAACCCTTAATGGGAGTTTCACATATTTTTCTTTTGAGCCTGATAGAATTCTATGTCATAGGGGATGTATTTATGTACCTTCTTCCAGAGGATTGGGTGACTTCATTATAATTGAGGCTCATAGAGCACCCTATGCAGTGCATCCTTTAGTTAAGAAGTTACATGTAGATTTGAGGCATCTTTTTCATTGGCTAGGTATGAGGTTGCATATTGCTAGGATTATGGGTAGATGCCTAGAGTGTCAAAGAGTTAAGGTGGAGTACTGCCATCCTAGTGGGCTTCTTCAACCTCATAGGGTACCCAAGTGGAAGTGGGACATCACATCTATGGATTTTATTATTGGTATCCCTATGTCATCTTGCTACTATGATGCTATCATGGTGATAGTTGAAAGGTTAACCAAAGTAGCTCACTTTTTATGTGTTCATACTACATTCACACACTAGTAGTGGCTCAGGTATTCTTGAAAGATATTGTTAGGCTTCATGGAATTCCTCATAAGATCATATCGTAGAGATATTTTCTCTTTACTTCATCATTTTGGAGAGAGTAACAGGCAACATTGGGCACCAGGCTCAATTTCAATACAACTTATCATCCTGAGATAGATGGTTAGACTAAGAGAGTCAACCAAGTGTTAGAGGACATGTTACACATGTATGTGATGGACAATCAATGTCAGGTGGGAGGAGTACCTAAATTTAGTTGAGTTTTCCTATAATAATGGGCATCATACATCATTGGGTATGCCTCCTTATCAATATTTGTATGGTAGAACCTTCAGGAAACCTTTGAATTAGGATAGGATTGAGGATAGAGTAGTGGTTGGACCACAGTTAGTCAGAGAGATGGAGCAGCAGGTAGACCTGTTATCTCCAGAATTTGCACCCTAAATCCAAGCACCTAGACACTTAGAAATTTTGGAGAAACATGGGAACAATCATGAGTTTGTGGGTAAACTATATAGGTGATTGAACCTCTGAATTCTAGGCTGGTTCCTATCAAATATGGAATATCACCTTCTAATTGAAATTGATGGGCAAAAGGGAGAAAGATTAAAACTAAATGGGAAATGGGTGATACACCAAAACTTGGCATAGATTTATCAAGATCTTCAAACCAACATTCCTAATTACAAAATCACTCAGCTACATTTATCATTCACTACTCAACTTAAAGGTTATTCAAAATTCATTGCTAGGGTTTAAACCACAAACAGTAAAAAACTGACAACAAACTTACATATTCTGCAAAAGGCCTAATTTTTAATAAGATAGGAAAGGAATCGAAAACAACTCACTTTACCAAATCACATAAAATAACGCAGCACTTAATGCAGAAAAGAAGAATAGGACTGGACTTGATACTCAAAGATGATGAAATCAGATAAGCCAGCTTTATTTCCTTCAAAACCTATGAAAATGGTTACAAAATAACAGAAAAAGGGTGAAGGAACAATTTGCTCACTTAACACCCCTTTTTTATAAAACTCTGGACCCTTAACAATGAATATCAAGCTCTAATAAATAGCCTCCAAGGCTAATCTTGAAAATGAGAATTCTCTCTAAAAGTCTCCTCGAAACAGAAAGATAACCCTAAATCCAAGGCCTAAAATAATGCCTACAAATTAGCCTCCAAAATTTTAGCTCAATTCCTTGTTTTAAGGTATAATTGATGCCAAAAATTAAGCCCTTGAGGCTAATTTCGAAAATGACTAGTGCCCCTTAAATTTTAGGTCTCTCGAATGTTGATATTTTCTTGATTTTCATCTTTTACATAATAAATATCAACATTTGACAAAGAATAATTTAAAATATTTAAAATATATCAAAGAATATATTTAAAATATCTAAAATTTATCCCTAAGATAAAACCCAACCTAAACCATAACATATGGTAATCACTCTAACCATCTTTACTTGCAAAAAACCCTAACATATGAGGTATACCACTAGACTCATCCCAACTTGATACCTTTCTACCATGGTCGACATGACCCAAAACAAATATCTCTTGATTGTAAACACAAAGGCATGTGAGTGTTAATGTGTGGCATGTTAAAAGGTGGCTCCGTATGCTGAAACTTGTCCTGCATGCATCATGGACTCCAAGTTTTATAAAAACTTTAACAAAGGCTTTTATTCTATCTGCCTTGAATACCACACTTAGTTATTATCGCATTCTGAAGAAGAGGAAGAGCTAGGGTTTGTTGCCACCATGTTCTTCTCTGGTTTTTTCATTGTCTGTGTTTCATCACCATGTATCCATTCTATCTCCTTTCTCTGTGCTTCATTCTCATGTTATTGATCTGAAGCTCACCATTGTTATTTGAACATGAGTTGTTTGTTATCTCTGGATGCATATTCAATCTTATGCATAAAAGACTCATACTATAGCTGAGTGCTAGGTTATTTCCTTGCCTTCAAACTCAGTTTTGAGGATGGAACTGTGTTTCTCGAACATGCCATAATAATTGCACTGTATGCATCCAACAGTTAAACCAGGGTTCAAATGATATAGTTCATCTCTGGCTGCATTCTCGTGCTTGGTGACATAGCAACTTGCTCTCTTTAATTAAAACTCAGCTTTGAATGTTATTTGATTGTTGAAAGAAACCACTGATCTGGCATTTGGCATTAAGTCCTATCTTCTTGAAGCTCGACCTTTGAATGGATTTTTGCTTGTACTTGAGATAAGTATCTATTTATCTTCTCTTATTTTACAAAATGCCCAAAAAAAAAAAAATTGAATGTTTCTTCATTTGCATACATTCTGGGTTTGATTCTCTGCTGCCTTTTATATTGAAAACTCTTACCAAATGTTGGAGTTGTTTACTATGCTTTGATCACTAACATTTAGGGCTCTATCTATGATCTATTCTCATGCATGAGTTTTGCTCAAAAAATTATCCTTACCTAAAATCAGGAACTTACGGGTCCATTGGCAGTTGACTGTAGTTGAACATTTTGACTGCTATTCTTTGAGTGACAACCCACTTTTCATACTGTTAAAAACTTGGTGTCTTATGCTGGAGATATAACATGAAGGGTTTTATTTCTTCACCTTGCTTTAACATTGCATAGACATGGCAGAGATCATATCGATTTTCAACATTTCTAGCTATTTCCATAAAGCTCCATATAAAAACATAGCCATCTGAGCCTGCACTTGCTAAAAGGCCCTCTTGATCACCAAAAAAATCATGTCAGTAACCCTCTGTTGATGCCTTTGAAGAAGGTAGTGTTGTTCTATTTTCCTGTTATCACTTGATATTTGAATTTGTCTTCAGCTGTAATAATCAGCATACTTATAGAAAAATATGGCTAAATTAATCAGCACACTTCATTTTGACGTTATCTTCCAGCTAAAAATCTCAAAGTTTATTATTAAAGTACAGTGTCAGAGACCCAAATTGTAACTATTGGATCGGTATTTAATAATAGAAAATGCATCCTCTAATAAGGTTATCAGTAATCATTTCATTTTAATGTGAACCATCACCCATGGGGTTTGAGCATGAGCTCGTGACTCCCATGGGCCATATTCAAGACATGAAGCTCATTTTCTTTTAGTACATTCCCGGCACATGAAACAAACAGAATTAGTATAAAAAATGATTTTATTTTCTATCTTTTCTTGCTACTCAAATTTGCTCCATTTGACTGGCTATTACATGCTTTTTCAGTGTTCTTTATGACATTCTCTGCTCTTTAATACTCATGCATACTACTGTCATTTTGATGCTTTACTGTTGTTTATTCTATAGATAATGACAGTCACTTCTCTGTCCTTGACTGCAATGTGCATTGTCACTGCTCTTTCTCTATTTGTCATGACAATGTCATTCTATTTTCTTTGCATTTTGACTTTGCTTCATAGTCCATGACTGCGCATTTGCATTTGAGATTCACTATGACTTATGTTATCATTAAGATCCACTTGACTGCTATTGCATGCTTTGTCAGTGTTCTTTATGACAGCGTATATAATAAATTTGTCTCCATCAACATTATATATCTACTCTTTAGCTAGAGTATCTTCTATGCTCTTCATTTGTACCTTAGTTGTGTCTCCAATGAATGGTTGCTTGCTCTTTGTCTATCCTGGAAATGTCTACTCTTTAGATCATGTCTACTATGTCCCTGCTACTCATAGCAGTCATATCTTTGTCATTTAATAACAGTGTTGTTCACCATTCATCAATCATGCATACTGTATTTGTTATCTAAAAATATATAATAGCATTATAATTGACTGTTATTCTGTTCTGATATCTTTCCATTATATTGATGTTACTAATAACTATGTAATTCTGGAAGTTTTAATTGATGTATGATGCTTTTAGGTTTTCATGTGTTTGCTTAGATCCAACTGGATCTAACACCATTTCTTCATGATGCAGGATACAGGACCTAAAGAAAACCTAAGATGCAAGAAAAATGGAGACAAGACCAAGAACATGAAGATTCAGACAATGCACCTAATTAGTTCCAAAAAGTAGAAGACCTCTTACAGGCAATACATGGGCCCCTAGACTGCATCATGCTTCTCTCTTACTTACTTTATTGCAAATGTACTGAAATATGTAACCTTGAAGGGACTCTTGTTTACTACATTCAATTGTGAATGCACAATGTAATGATCACTATGAGTTTGCAAAATTGAGCATAATCAATACTTAGAGTACATAATTTGATAATGTGAATGCACTGCAATAAATGATTCATCTTCATAAGCTGAATAGTAATTTTTTAAAAGGTGTACCTTTATGCACTCTTTAGATGTTTATGGTTATCATTCTACATTTATATACTTCCTCTTTGCATCAAATCCATTCCGCAATTTAAGACAGCAACTGTTAAGTCCCTATTATAATTTTAAGGTGAAATCAACTTACCAATTTAGTATGCAAACTAAATAGGTAACAAGACCTAATCATGCAACATCTTAGATAGGCCCAGGATAGATAAAAGAAGTATGCATATGCAAAGAGGACTAATCATGTTTACATGGTTGGCGAAAAAAAAATTCTTGAGAGTGCAGCCACATAAGAGCCCGATCCATTTTGGAAAGGGTTCTAAGCTTGCACCCCATTTTGTTGGACCATTTAAGATTTTAGAGAGGATAGGCTCAATTGCATATCCTATAGCCTTTCCACCTAGCTTTTCACGCATCTACAATGTGTTTCATGTTTATGTATTGAGGAATTATATTTATGATAAGTCTCATATTATTGATTGAGATGCCTTAAAGGTGGAGTCAGACAAGCAACTAGTACTGGAACCCATTCATATTTTGGCATGTTAGACACTGGCCCTTTGAGGCCAAGAGTTGAACCAGGTTAGGTTTTGTTAGGCCTTTTTTCTATCATAGCAAAAATCCTTTGAAAATGGCATGTTCCCTACAAGTGTTTTGTAAAGTTGTCCTGCCATGCCTACAATCACAGTTTTGTTTTGAGAAGAAAATCCATAGTGTTTCATGATGTGTGCCCTTAGCCCCTGGTAGTTTATTGTACCACCTTGCTCTAGCCCAAATTGCACGTGCTGAATCACAAAATCTAGAAAGTTATTCGAGTTTCAAGGTCTGCAGGAAATGTTTTAGAATCTGCCACAGTGTCGAAAACCCACAGTATTTTTGAAAATCCATGATGTTTTCAGTCTGTGTGAAAACCTTCATTGTTTTCGACCTTCTGCCTTCTTGCTTTTTTGCACTTATCTTTTGGCATCAGAAACTTTGTGTGTTTTCGATCCTCTTCCGCTGAAAACCCTGTGTGTTTTCGACCCCGCACTTCTGCCCTGTTTGTTGGCATTCTCTAACTACGCAAGTGCGATCATTAGTGGGTCCCAGTTCTTCCCATTGCCTAGTGTGATTAAAGTTCAGACAAAATCATTGGTCATCATATGTTCACCTGGTGAAGATGCATGGTGTTTATCCTTCGCGCTTTAGCGACAGTCGTCAGATTTTCTTGTGTGGGCGTGAAGTGGGCCCAGTGTCAGAAGGGAAGAAGGGGCGCATGTTCTTATTGGTTGTCACATGATCACATGTCAAGAATTTTTGACATGCAACCATGTGACCAGTTGACATGTGTCCCTGGGGCCTGGTAGCAGGTGGTGATTTGGCATCTTCCAGTTGGTCCGAGGTGGTGATGAGGCTTGTCAGTGGGCTCGTTGTCTAGGTGTTCACTTTTCATTGGCCGGCGAGTGGTGTTGTGGCAATCTTCAGTTGGTCTGAGCTGGCAGGATGATAGGTTTGAATGCGGGCCTAGGTTAGGGTATCTCGACAGTGGGAGGATTCCATGATCAACGGTTGTCGTGTGATTACATGGAATCTTGCAGATCCATGCAATCATGCGATTGACCGTTGATTTCTCCCTGCTGATGTCAGATTTTTATGCCCGTGAGATGGAGAGGATCTACGGTGGGGACTTAATGTTGGTCTCAATTTGATTTGTGGATCACTGATGCGCTGTTAGATTCTCGACGGTGACATGACAACTGACAGGATGCATGTTAGTAGCTTGTCGCATGTTTGCATGAGCCAGTTTTCCAGCTTACGAACATGCGACAAACCCTTTTGTGGTAGTGGCAGCGTCGGTGGTTATGAAGAAGGTAATGGGAAGTAGCATGTCACATGTTTAAATAGCCCATTTTTGGGCTATGCGATCATGCGACAACTATTTGGCGTCGCCATTACGGAGTTAACCTGAGGTGTTTGGATGGTTAAAAACACAAGCCCGCGAAATGCATGGTGATTGTTTGCTTTCATTTTTGAATCTCTGAGAACATTTCCTGTGACCAAAAAGGACTGAAATTAATGACAGAAAGGGCCAAAGTTGGTAAAACTAATTTTCTCCACCGCTCCAGTGTGCTCTAGGGTGTGAGATGATTCCAAAAGAGGAGTGTCTTGTCATAGGGGAGTAAATGAAATGTACCAAAAGCAGTTGGAGGGTCACTTCCAGTTTGAATTTTGCAAATTTTTTATTGATCTTTGGTGCCTTTTTAGAGTTTCTCATGATTGAAGATCTTATGTTGATTAAATGCATTAGACTGTTTGAGCTTGCATGTTGCGGCTTGATCCTTGTCTTGTCTGTGGTAACTCCTCGGTGGGGTTAGGTGTTTTTAAATTTTGAGTTTGAAATGATCATTGTGCTTGCATTGTAAGCCTGGTATAAAGGGATTTATGTGATCATTTGAGGTTATTGGGAGTTAGGTATTCAAACTTTTGGGTTGCGAGTCCTCTTCTCAGTCTGGATTGTAATGACTTGTCTAGATTTTATTTTGACTATTGAAAGAAAGTTGTAGGTCTAAGCTATAGTTTGCAAGCAGGGTTCCTTTGGATGGATTATATACACTTGAGGATTCTTCATACTTAATGCAGGAACCTCATTCTTGTCTCTCCTTTGTGTCAACATAGATAAATTTTGAGCTTTCTAGTTCATTGCATAACCAGTTTATGTATGTGCCCTCATTCTTGAGTTCTAATCCAGGATTAGATGAAATGATGCTCTAGATGGGACATAGATTTATCTTTTTTCTATGTAAGGATACTCTGTAAGTAGTAAAGTATATTGTAAATGTGTTTATGGATTTGAATTTCAGATATATTCTGGTGTGTGTATGTAGTCTGTCTAAGAAACCTTGCTCGATGGATGAGGCACTGGCCTAGATAAGTACTTCTTTGTTGACATGTCCTAATTGAGGTTGTTATGATTCAAACACATGAAATTAAGAACCATCCTTAAGTTTTCAGTATTCGGTTGTGTAAGGTTCCACTCCATAGTAATGGAGAGTCAATGAGTGTGTGGTTAACACTTAGTACTTTCTTACTACCCTATTATCTGTTATTCAAACCTAGTTCTTGGTGTATGAAGTATATTTTATACTAGGTTAGGTGCACCTGCCTTGGTTTTGTAGAGCCAAAAGTAGAAGAGGGCATATTAAGTCCCTATAGTTGGTCTAGTTGCCTTGCAGAGCTCCCACACTTGGAACTAACCATTCCTAATATCAGTCTCAAGGTACATTGGCAGCCTTTTAGAGCATAAGTGTCATTTTGGACACCAACAAGGTCCAATGGGATTGCTATGATGAGGTTACAAGATCATGGGAGGATGCACCACAAACGAGAGCACAATATCCCCATCTTTTTTATGAACTCTAGGAGGAAGCTCATGCCTAGGGGCGAGGATGTGAGGCCTCACCCCATCCCATCATAGCATAGCCAACCTTTCCACTTTATGATTATCATGATGATACACTATTTTTATATGCTAGACCTATTTGAATAGGGATTTCTTATCATTAGATACTTTGTGATGATTTTTATATTATGTTGATGATGATGTTAGGATATACTTTTTATATGGTTATGATGTATAGATCTTGATGTTGTGATGGAAACTCAATTTTGAACCTTATGTTTTGATTTTGTATTGTCTTATGAAATGTGATTCAAAATGGATGTGAGGTCAATTAAAATAATATAAATGTTACCCTATTTTTCATCATGCAAAATAATAGACAAATAGTAAGGGTGCATTTAGGTTCTTTCATTCAACAGTGCTTTTTAGGTTATGTGAATCATCATTTTGTTATTGCATTCAAATCAGATTTTTCATTTTGTACTCTAAGTATTGATCAAATGTTAAAACTTTCAAATTCATAATTGATCATTACATTGTGCATTCATACTGAATGTAATTTACAAAAAGCTCTTTTCATACTTCACATTCTTTATCAATAAATAGAGTACAAGTACATAATAGAAAGAAGAGATAGGGGTATGAATAAGTCCTCTGCATTGCCTTGAAGTTGTCTACATATCTGGAGCTAGTTGTCATGTCTGGTCCTAGTCCTCTGATCTTCATCTTGAGTCTGTATCTGTCTAGGTCTTATGTTTTTAGGGGTTGTCCTACATCATCGTTAGAAGAGTTTGTTAGATCCAACTAGATCTAAGCAATGCAAAAAGAATGAGAACATCATATAATATCAATTCTTTCATAGCTGCATATATTTCTGATATTCAATGCAATAGCAAAATGAGCATGCACACAGAGTGAAAAGCAGTGTAAAAGATAGTTGTGCAACATTATGTTAGTGAGAAAACTAGTGGCCTGATGGATGCCCAAAATTAACCATTAGGTCATGTTCACTAACATAATGCGATAATTTTGATATTTTAAGCTTAACAGAGAAATGCATTGTTCAAAATAGACTGGTATTTGTCACAGTCAAGATATTATAAATGACACAGTATGTTGTAATAAGTTGTTCATATGCTGAAAAGAAATTGGTACATGGTTATGGTAGCTTGTTTATGGGTGTCACGAGCCCGTGCTCAAACCCTGTGGACAAGTTTTGCTTGCTAGAAATTTCATCAAATTCAAGTCTTGTTATATCTGGATTATTTATCCACAACAAAAAATCAAATTGTTTGCTATCATGCATCTTGGTTGATGTTTACTGTCAAAGCATTTAAATTATACATTTGGACCCAGTAGCAATAGTATATGAAGGTAGCTCTCTATTTTTATCAAGTAAACACAATACAGTGAAGCAATGTATATCTACAACCGAGCCTTTAAGATTGTGTTTATCAAGTTGTGAGTGTCATTTTACAAATTTTCAAAAGGCAAAGCAGAGAGCTTAATGATGAATAATGAAGAATCGAGTTTTTAAAAATAATAAGTTCATGAAATCACTCTTCTTATTTAACAGTCACAGTTGTGTATTTTATCAAGCTAAAAAGGGAGTTCACCAGTCACTAGTTCTTACTGATACATGGGAACATAAATATTATAATGACAAAGCATCAGTCATCAAAAAGTAGACACAGTGATATACTGATTAGAAGACCAAGAAGCCTTGAAGAACTCCCAAGTCTTTCAAATGCTGAGTTCTTTATTTGGAATAAGAAAGGTGAGGACACAGTTTTGAAATAACAAACAAATACCAGTTGATGGGTTTTAACAGTGAACCCAAGTTCTATAAGAATACAACATGCTCAGTTGCGACATTGTCAAAATTATAGATTTTAAGGAAAAATTGGAAAGAAATGTGCTCATTCTTCTAAAACTCATGTGCACTATAGGAGAACATTGGTTATGAGACTGTCATCACAGGGTCAACTTGGAGCTCACGGCTTAACTCACAAATGGAGAGTAATACATCAAAGCCGAGTTTTAAAAAAAAAAATTGATGCAAGAAATAATGTTAGATCAATGCATGATGAACAACTGACTATGTTAAAGATAAATTCAAATAACGGTGACAACATAGAGTAGTTTCAGTTACATTATACAAACAGTGAGTTAAAGATATGATACAAGCTCGAGTTTGTGCATGGAGATGAACTCAAGTTTCAAAATAGATATGAAAACTTACCAGTCATGACCTTTCTACCGAGAAAATAAACAACCAAATAATAATCGACTTGGAGTAGCAGTGAGCTTGAGTTCAGCAGTGGGATTCATTCACAATCAACATGTCGAGCTTCTTCATCAGAAGTTTGCGAAGACTTTCCTATAAGTTAGGGTTTCTTTTTCCCTAGAATTTCTCTGTGAAGAATGAGTGAAGCACAACTATCGATACCAAAATGAGCATAACAAAGTTTGGAGACCACGAGATAGGTGGTATTCAATGCCATCAATGCACATGCTTGATCCCTACAGAGTCTTGAAAACTACACAATGCCACCTCACACTTTCATCTCTTTGTTTTTTGAATTGTATTACAAGTGGATTGAACAATCATGTCGACTTTCTCCACTTTGCACATTTTACACTTAGAGTCTTTTTATCTAAGTTAGGAGTTGAAAATTGGATTATTTGATATTAGATTTTATCTAATATTTAAGTAAATATTAAATATTGGTTATGAATTGTAAAAGGATTGAGTCCTTATTATAAGCTAGTATTTAGGGGTACTTAGACTCAAGCTTTCATAGGCTTAGTAATAGGTTGTATTTGTGGCATAATTTTAGGGCCAAATGGGAATTTAGATTTTCGGATTTGAAGCTTAGGCGGGCTATAAAATTGATTTTTGATGATCGATTACAGGTTGTAGTTTTTGGAGAGAGGGCATATAGTGAACTCATTGTTCCTAGGTGCTTGGAAGGCCATTTTTGTAATCATTTTTGTCAGATTTTGGAGGGAATGAACCAGAGATTTTGATTCATATTTGTGAAGTTGTTTTGATATTGGATCTTGTTTTCATCTTTTCTAACAAGTGTTAAATTATTTGTTATCCAAAGGAAGTGAGTAGATTTATGTTCCTTCTCAAGATAATCAAATGCTTCAAGACCTTGTATGAGAAATGTATGTTTGTTGGCCATTCAAGCTATTTGTGGTAAAACCCTGATAGTAAGTTTTGTCAACCTATATGTTGAGCAGAGATTCAGAGTGTTGAGATCTTCATTTATGAGTTAGGATTGATGTTTCATCTTTTTTGCAAAGTCTGAAATATTTGTTGGTGTATCACCCTAATCTAGTTTAAGATATAAGTTTTCTTTTCCCTTTTCCCAACAAATTGCAGATCAAGAAAGTGATATTCCACATTTTATAGGAACTAGCCTAGAATCCAGAGATTCCTCTTCATTCATAGTCTACCCACAGCTAGGAGAGGTTTCCATTGTCAGGATAGAATTGTTGTGTTTCCTTAATGCCTTAGTTAGGGTAACAATTCTAAGCCTGAACAATAAATATATATATTAATTTGATTCTACAAATGCTTTAGGATGCTAGTGATAATTGAATTTTAGAAAATTCATGATGAGATTTAGAAAATTTGATGAGTACATGTTTAGCATGAGGAAATTAAATTTCAAATGATGTTTTAAAATTTATGATGAAATTATGGAATGCAAAGTTGTTAATAAATGTATGCTTAATGATTATCAATAATTTTGTATTGTTAGTTATATATGTTTTCCTTCTTGAGCTATTGATATTTTGATATAGTGTGTAGGAAAACTGATCATGGATTTAAATGTGGGGAATCAAGGATGGATCAATGTGAAAACCGTGTAAATCCCAGGTTAACTCCCAAAGGGAGATATAACCTCATTGTTATATGTTTCTTTAGTAAACATAATGTTTGAATGTATTATTATTTTATAAATTTTATTTCGGAGATTTGTCCACTTTGCATGCCATGTGTGTGGTAATGTGATGTGATTTTATGTTGTGTCAATTGAAACTTATACATGTGAGTTGGCATGGCCAAGTAAGTTTATTTTGGTTAGTTTCTTATCTTAGAGTCACCTTGTAGAGCCCCTAGGTTAGGTATCTTGGTTGTAGAGCCAAGGGAAAAGAATCACCTCTTGTAATTTCATAGGTCAACTCTTACTGAATTTTTTAGGAGTTAAATGGAGTCCTAGAGGTTAGTTAGAGTTAAAATTACATAACCTTATAGGTGCACTTTGGGTTGGGGAAAAAATTTTGACCAATAAAGTGACCATGCCTCATTTTTGCTTCTTCAAAAAATGCCTTTTTAGAAAGTGACGAGTTTGAGATGTGTGCCAAGCTATCCTCTCTTTCCATTTTTTGAAATTCCTCTTGTTGGTGAGAGGGAACATATGGAAAAGAGTGCCCAATCATTTTAGAGGTTAGGTATACAGTGTTAGGTAAGAATTCCCTTTTAGAGGAGATTGGGAGGAATTTGGAGGGTTGATTGCCGACTCTCCAAACATGGAGAATTCTAGTGGAGATAGTAGGATTTTGGACGATTTGGCCAAGGGAGAAAAAGCTAAGGAAGGAAAAAGCTCATCCTCAAGTTTCATTTTGCTAATGCTTGGAGAAAGGTTAGTTCTCCTATCATCGAATACCATGTTTTTTGAATGTTTTGTATAAGAAATTGTAGTGTTGTAGCATGTAGTTTTTGAGATGCTTTCAAGCTTTTTTCATGGATTTTCTTGTTGTTTCATGTTTTTTTGGGGGTTTGCAGGGCTATACTCACCCTTGGGAGGGAAGAGAGCCTTGAGGGTGAAGGTAATTTGGGAATGCCCAAATAGTGTAGAGTCTTTCCTCATGGAGGAAAGGGATATGGTATGGAGTATGGGCTGCATGTTGCCATCATATTTTTCTACACTTTTGGGGGCCATAAGGGGAGAAATTTTGTATGTGAAATGAAAGGCAGTTGTTGTGTTATTTGGCCTTGTAAAGGCATTGCTAGTTGAGATATTGAGCCTTGTTGAAGGCATTGTTATTTTTGCATTTATGGCTTCTCCTATTGTTAGGAATAGTCCCAAGAGATAACTGAGAGGGGGGGGTGAATCAGTTATCTACAAGATTCAATTCTTTATCCAATTAAGTATACTTAAACATAAAGCATAAACATAATGAAAGAACACATGAACACAACACCAATATTTTGGTTACGGGGAAACCCAAATAGGTAAAAACCCTGGTGGAACTCGATACCCACTAATATTCTATACTAGTATATAATGACCCTTGTTAGAAGATCATTAACCCTGTTAGGAGTTTCTTTACAATATATTAGGTACAGTAGACCTGGTTAAGGGTCAGACCCTATTAGGAGTCTTTAATAATTGTCCCTGTTAGGGGAGAAGACACACTATCTAAGAGCACACTGCTCAAATGGGTGAAGGCCACAACCTTCTGAATAAAAGATACACACTATATCTAGATCTTGGTGAGCTACACTTTGACCTGTTGTCTGGATCAATTCCAATGAATAACACAAGTATTTTACTTGGTCACATATACCTTATTCTAATGGCTCAACTCTTCACACACTCTGCTCTACTCTGCTTTGCTTTTCTTAATCAACTATGAACCACACTTCAGCAATCACAAATGACTGCCTATAAATATCTTTCCTCCTAATGATATAATCAAGTTAGTCTATTAGAACCACCTTGAAATCATATTAGAGAAACCATAAAAAACTCTAATAAACATTCTGTCAGCTCTACTATGCACGCAACACATTCTGGGACCTATCTAATAAGATAATTGTAGACGCACGCTATACACTGTCGGCTCTACCAAAACACCTGGATCTTTCTTTGTAGGTTGAATTAACTCATGTGCTTTTAACCAAAAATCAATAACACTTCTCCAAGTTTAACTCCAAGGGCACATACCATAAAGATAGGTGCAACTCAAGAACCAATAAAATCTCTGTCGACTCTCCTGAACAAACATAGGAAACTGCTGCTGGCAAATAGTGACTACATAACTTCACTTCTACTCATCAATAGACTATGCATTCATAATTGAAACATCACTAACATGTCTGCAACATATATTCAAGTGTGAAAGGCTCCATAATAACTGTACGAACAACCATACATAGAACACTATTTGTTACTTTGTCAGGAACACTACTGACACAAGCTGCTATATAATTGTCTATACTAACAGTTAACCTTTGCACCCATGATATCATGCTACTATCATATCCAAGCTACATATACTGAAAGCTTACTACATAAGACTTCCATGCATGCTACTTTCCATATGTTGTCATTAATGACAAACATACAATCGGTACTGGCCTGTTGGCAAATCTCCAACAATCTCCCCCTTTGGCATTGATGGCAACATGTGGAATGAAAAACCACCACCAACCCAAATGAACATTTCTTATATAACATTCTCCATTTTCTCATCAAAACTCCATCAAAGATGAATCCTCCATCTACTGCAATATTTTCTAATATTCTCCATTTCCTCAACTGTACTGTTGTCATAACTGAATGTTGCTCCCCTCTTTTTACTTTTGTTTTTCATGATTCTGTATGCACCCAAAAATGGTCGCCTAGACTTTGGGCCCCATTTATTCAATTTATTTATCCTGAATCAGTTTTATCAATAATCAATATTTTCAACATTATCAATTTCCTTGATCAAATCCTATTTCAATCATTTTCAATTATTTTCTATGGGCTAACCATTTATCCTAAAGTCTTTATTTAATTAAAAGGAATATTTCCTCTCCTTTTATTAAATAAAAAGCCCCCACTTTTCCTCTTATCCTAGGTTGCACAAATAAAGTATTATTCCTATTTTACAAAAAGGAAAAAAGCACTTTTGTCTCACATGGACACAAAGTCAATTCCTATTGGAGGATACTTGTGCACACGGATTGCTCCTCTTTCAAGCTCCACCGCCGATTAAGACTTTTTGCCTCTTAATCTCAATGGTCCATTCCTTTTCATTTTTTATAAAAGGAGAGCTCTCTCCTTCATTTGCATATCCATCTCTTTCATGTTATTGTTATGCTCTAGGTTTTCTAGGTGCATTTGGAGCTTTTGGAGATCATTGCTACATCAAGCTTTTCTTGGATTTCCTCATTGCTTTATAGTTTAGACTTCATTTCTTGCATTATCATAGCATCCATAGCTTCATTTCATAGCTTAGTTTCTTTTATGTAATAGATAACTTCACATAGCTTAATTAGGAAAGTTGTAATCCTTTGTATTTCCTTTCAATAGCTTAATTTGTACTTTCATTTCCATAGAATAGTTTGCATTCTCATTTAGATTTGCATTGCATTGCATACTTTGATTTCATTGAAGATATTGGCACTCTTGCCCTTGTCTTCATTGTGAATCTCTCATTGTATGGTTGACTAGCAAGGTCACAAGTTTGTAGCTCTAGCTGAGAGCAAATTCATCATAGTCCCTTGCAACTCCATGCATAGAGAGCTATGAGTCGCTTTGTGAGGCCTCATTCTTGAGTGTCCTTGCATGTAAGGATTCATAGAAGTTCACTACTTTTGTGTGTACATTTTTGGTGCCCACCGTGGGGCAGAGTAGACTAGCTTTGTCCCTTCTTTTTTTGTATTTTTATCATTTTTCATCAATTTTTCAGCAAGTTTTTAGCTTAATTTTTGATCTCTATTTTTTTTTCTCAGACTATCGTACGATACTTTCCAGAAGTATCATGCGATACTTCTCTGTATGTGCATGCAATACTTTGCATGTCAGAAGTATCACCTGGCTATTGCAAAGAATATCACCTGGTCTCGGGTGAAGTATCACCTGGTGTCGGGTGAAATATCGCACAGACAGAAAGTATCGCCCTAGTATACTGTGAAGTATCGTGCGATTCTGGTGTCTGTACCTGGTAGTGAGCTATTTTTTAAGCTATTTTTTATATCTTGCAAGTTTTAGGTTCTCTACTTTTTTTTAAAAAAAAATTTAAAAATTTCAACATTTTCAAATCCATGCCACTTTGGAAAACGGGCACCCTTTTTTTTTAAAATTTTCACAAATGGTATCAAAAGTTTAAGTGTGATATATTGTTGGAAAGGTCTTTCCGAGCCTGATCCAACCATGATGGTTTCATTTTTAGATCTTGTCATTTGATCAATTATTTTTGCAGATTATTTGATGTTTCATGTGCTAATCATTGTTAGATTTTGGATTTTGCTAACTTTGTTGGTCTAACAAGTTGTGGTTGTAGGTGCCTCTTGCTTGAATATTTTGTCAAAATCGCATGTCAAAGAGGGCTACTAACGATTTTTGTAGGGCTGCCCAAGCATTAAAAAAAAAAATCTTGCTTGTTTATTTGCTTTCCTTTTAAGTGTGGCAAAAACTAGTTGTTTCATTTATTAGGCACTTAAGATCTTATTGTAGGAATTCTTGGGTGGTAGGAGAAGTATGCTCTTCACCATTTTGGTGAACCAAAAAATCTTGACCCATCTTTGAATTTTTAAAACAAGAGGGTAAATGAACTTTGCTTGGTGTGTTTGGGAGAGATTCTTGAGATAGGGGAGTATGTTCTTCACCCTTGTGGTGAACCAAAAACCTTGAACCTCAAGAGTTAATCCACTTTTTGTTTAAATTTAGAATCTTTTAGCGGGCCTGCTCTTGAGCAATCAAGAGGAATGACCCAAGTGGGGATAAGCTTTTTTCTGGCTCTTCCAACCCACTATAATCTCAAGGCTATTGAGGACACAAAACCTTGGTAGACATAACACTTGTCTTCGCTTGATGTGAGTAGCTCATGGGATTGTGACCATGGGGAAAGCATTGAGCAAGAATGCTTAAGGTACTCTTGAGGCCATGAGGTCCTAGTCCTTTATGAGGAACAAGAGGGGTGTTATGAATGGAAGCCCTTACTAACAACCATAGGTTAGAAGCCACCTTTATTTAGCCACTTATCTTCTTAGTGCAAGGATTGATCCAAGTGGACTAACCCGGATCACCCCAAGATACTCACCATATGTGTCCCTTTGGTTATGTTGTTTGACACTTCCATGACAAAGCCAATATCTCTTGTGGGCAACCACTTGGTGTGAGGCAAGGGGGCATCAAGTTGTGGGCTAAGTTGGTAAGTATTGAGCCTTGTCTTGTAAGTAGATATTGCTTGAAGTGTTTTCAATTTTGTGATACCAGTGTGAATGTTCTCAACATACAGATAATCGGTAACTTCTATAGGGTGCAATTTTATTTTTGATATCACAAGTGCTTGTCTTGGCAAGGTTGCTTTTGCCCTTGTTTCAAGTGTTTGAAGACATGTTTGATCCCCTATTGTTTGCAAACCTATCCAATTGCTATTGAATTTGTGATTGAAATCAGACATTTTCACCCTCACATTCGGAAACTTGAAATTAGACCTTAAAAACTCAAAATTTTGCATAAATTGGTCAAGATCAACATCAGTATCACATTAGCCAAAGAGAAATATCGCATTAGAAGGTTGTTCTTGGTGAGAAAGTTTATCTCTAGGATTGTTAGCTACATTCTTGGGAAATTCTCATACTCTTATTGTCCAAATAATTTTCATTTAATCTCAATTTCAATTATATTTTGGTCTAGCCCAACCTCCTGGTTCAAAAGTGCAAGGGTAGTCACCCTTTGATTTGAAGCACCTCTTTGACAGTGTTGGTAAATCCCCTTCTTCTATCTTTTCATTTCTCTTTGGACAATAGAGAACTTTGATTATCCTAGTTTGGTGTTGACATTTTGTGAGGTCATCCTATTACCAAGGGTCTTCTATTTTCAGTCTTCCTTGGTCAGTCCAGATCTTAGATCCTAGGTGTTGTCATGTTGCTCAACATCTCAATGAACATTATGGTATCAATTGCACAAGATGGCTCTTAGTCTTCTTCTTTCTTCTCCATTTCCCATGTTCTTCTAAAGTCTTCTATTCCCATGGGAAATTCTTCTTCTTCTTCTTGATTTTTTTTCTCCTACTATCTAGTTTGCATTCCTCTATTTTTCTATCATTCCTATGCTTGATTTCTCCTCTTTTGGAACCATGAATCTTGACTATCTAGCTTTGGAACCTTTATTAAGAATAGACGATCTTGAGCTCATTGACATATTCAAAAAGTGTTGTTCTTCCAAAATTCTCATGAGTGATGAATTTATAGCAAAAATAAAAGAAAAAATGATTAAATCAGATGCCTTTGTTAGAATCATAAACATGATCATATCACGATCTTCTTCTTCCAAACATTCTTCATCATCTAAATCTTCTCATTCTTCTTCACCTTCCAAGTCTTATCATGACTCTTCCAGACATCATTCTCATTCTTCATCTTCTAAGTCTTATCATGATTCTTCTAAACACTATTCACATTCTTCATCTTTTAAGTCTTATCATGATTCTTCTAAACACTATTCACATTCTTCATCTTCTAAGTCTTATCATGATTCTTCTAAACACTATTCACATTCTTCATCTTCCAAATCTTATCATGACTCTTCTAAACATCATTCAAATTCCTCATTATCCAAGTATTCTTCTTCCACTAGGTCTTCATTTTCCTCTTCTTCAAGATCTCGTTCTTCTTCTACTTCTCCCAAGAGTCTTACTTCTCTTCAGAAGACATACCATAAAGAGCAACATGATAGTCCTTGTGAGGTCTCTTCCATAAAGAGTGATACACCCACCTATGATGACTATGATGATGGATAATGTAGTGATGCCCATGAAACTTCTATTCTTAAGCATCATCCTCATGGTACACTTGTGATTTCTAAGGGGGAGTCATATTGGGTAGACTATGATGGTGATCCTTATGACTCTAAATTTGAAGAATTCTTTGATGATTTTTGCAAACAATATAATATTCCTACTGAGGAAGAGAAAATCTACCACGTTGATTTCAAACATCAAAAGAATCTCTCCTCTAAAAGTTCTCATGTTAAAAATAAAGGTTTCTCTCTCAAGCAAGATTATATTAATGTTAAACCTTTGTCTTGTGATGGTTCCCTTCCATCCTCTACTTCATCCAATGCCCATACATCTCCTAAAGCTTCCAAGTCTTCCAAATCTTTCACAAATCCTTCATCCAACAAAGATCCTAAGGCTTTTCATGCGGTTCCCTATAGTTATCCTCAAGGGTTACCTCTTAAAGAAACTCAAGCTAATCTTCCCTTGGTTGTGAATACTTCCAATAATGCTAAACCTAAAGAGCCTAAGCCTCTATGTGCTATAATGCCTATTTCAGCTAGTCTTTCAACATCTCCTCCAAAGTCTTCCATACAATTCCAACATGCTTCTTTGTCCGTAGAAGTGGCTTCATGTCAAGAGGACTCTAAAAATGATAAAGAAAAGAAATAAATAAAGATCAAGATTAGGAACCCTCCATATCATCCAATTCTCTTCATGATGTATCTCCTCCATTTCATAGTTCTTTTGATCCTCTACGCTCTTCCGCATTCATTCCACCATCTCCTAAGCAAGATCAAGCTACTACTTACACCGTTGAACTTATTGATAATCAAAATAACCTTACCACACTTGCGCTTTCCAAAGATGATACTTCCATTAAGGTTATTAAAAATGGTGTTGTTACTTCTGATGTAAAGCCTATTGAATATCGAAAGAAAGTTGATACGCTTATGCTACCCAACGATCCTTATCAAGATCAAAGTCTTCCATCTTCTTATTCTACCACTCCATGCTCACTTCCACTTTCTACTCTTCCTAAGTCTTCACAAGCTTTGAACGATTCTATCAACAAAGTTGCTCCTATTCAAGATGTGCACAATCCTATTGAAAATCCTAATGCTCACTCTAAAGATGCTGATGTCC
Organism: Chamaecyparis obtusa; assembly: GCA_027943335.1. NCBI lineage: Eukaryota > Viridiplantae > Streptophyta > Pinopsida > Cupressales > Cupressaceae > Chamaecyparis > Chamaecyparis obtusa. Next base: position 23,859 of record BSBK01015383.1, read on the forward strand.
TTGGTTGTCATATAGATGTTGATGAACTTATTGATTATCCTTTTGCATCTTCCACTTCTATCCTTAGACTTCCTCCACCAATACCAAAGGCTTCATGTCTTCCTTCCATCTTGGGCCCTTATGTCCCTTCACTTTACCCTCCTAATTCCCCTAATTCATCATCCATCTTGGGTCCTTACGTCCCTCCATCTCCTATCTTTCCTCAAGATCAACATAGATACATACCTTTGAATCCTTTTTGTCCATCCACCCATCTAAACCAGTCATATCGTCCTTCTTCTTCCACAAGTCCTAAGTCTTTTGGAAGTAACTTGAATGTTCAATACAAGAAAAAGAAGCAATACAAGAATCCATCAAAAAAAGAAGATCACCATGTCTTCTCTAATCGACATGGAGGCATAAAGTCAAAAGAGATATCTCTAAGAAGAAAACTACAAGACAAGTATGGGTTCCAAAATCTATCATTGAAGATATTCTCTCTAAATCATCAAAAAGAAATGAAAAGCCTATGGCTATATGGATTCCAAAGTCTCTCTTAAGAGAGTCTCATGTTGAACAAAAAGTGAAGTTGACATTCAAGCTTCCAAAGGCTTCCACTTCATCTTTTTCCAAAAATATTCTTCCATTCCATGTGCTTGAATCACAACCTCTGCTAAACATTCACCATATTCCTTCTTGTATTCCTTCCTTCACATTTCCTCTATCCTCTTTCCACCCTTCAAGGTGTGTGTTGATGTTGATCTTGCCTTCCTTTCCATCTACCCTTTCATTACAATCCTTCCATTCATTATCCTTCTACCTTCTATCCTTTTTCCTTATTTGTCTATTCCTCCTATCTTCCAACCTCACTTGCTTTACATAAAACTTTATCCTCCATTTTTCTATTCCATCTCCCTTTCCCTATTAGCATCTTTGAGCATATCATTTTGAATCCTTGACATATCATGGTTTATCCTTTGATGGAGCATTACCTAAAAGCTTGCCTTCTTCCAAATAAAAATTATAAAATTCAAAAAAATAGAAAAAGTCAAAAATATATATAAAAAGAAAGAAAAAATTGAAAAATTGAAAAAATTAAAAATGTGCCATGATGAAAACCTGGAAACAGGCACCTTGGTAGCAAAAGTAAAGAGAAATAAATTCATCCTATGGTGAAAACCACTCCCTTGTTGCACCTTGGATAAGTACCATGATGAAAACCTAGCAATCAGGCATCATGCGTAGTTCTTCTACATATTTCATCCATTCCATCTTCTCTCTTTGATCTTGACAAGGTTGAACTATACGCGAACAATTGGCTATCTTGTGAGCTATCTTATGATGGTCTTGCTTTCATTCCATTCATGTTTAGCCTTCATATTTATTTTTCCTCCATTCATTCTAGCTTTTGGCTATCATTTTCCCCCTTGGTTTTGATCTTAAAAAAAAGAGTAAAACATGATGCTATGAAACCTCTTGACATGTCTACTCCTTTGGACTGCATCCTTGCTTCTTTTGTAGTGCGGTTTTGTGACTTATCCTATGCTAGCCTTTCATTACTTGTCCAAATGTGCTTTACATGACAATTTTTTTTCCCTAGCTTGGGTACTATTGAGGAGTTTGACCTTCAAGATTTCTTCCCTCCGTTCATCTTCATTTTCCTTTCCTCCATCTCTTCCACCAGCTTGCTAATCCCTCTTGTTCTCCACCTTGCTTGACATTGGGACTGCACGATGTGATCTTGCTTGGGAGATTGATGTCTATTATGTCTGGGGGCATCCTTTGTACATATCTTATATGATCCTGAAAAAATATCAAAAAAATTGATATATGATGCTGAAAAAATTCTAAAAAGCATAAAAAGTCCTGAAAAAAAATAATAATAATAATAATTTTTTATAAAAAAAAAAAAATTCAAAAAGAAAAAGAAAAAGAAAAAGAAAGAGAAAAATTGCAATAAAAATCCAAGTGGTGAAAACCTGGAAACAGGCGCTACTTGAGGCCTTTGCACCCCTATTTGTTAGCATGCATCCTCGACACTTAGGCACTTTCCATCATGCCTTGACCTTATTTGACTTGGTCTGGAATTCATCTTTATCTTTGTCTAGGGGGCATAACTGTTAGCCTTGGTCATTTAGGTTCATTTGTCTCTTGGGGCATTTCACAAACAGGTGTTTTCAACACCACCCCAAACAGTGTTTTTCAACACTACCCTTACGTTGAGTATTTCTTAACACTTATCAGATGTCTTGCCCAATAGTCTAGTATGATGCGACATTGCTCATTTGCAAATTTGATACTCAAAGGTTGACTCTCTGACCAACACACACGCACTTAAACAATCAACTCGCTTGAGATATGTTGACTTTATTTTTCTTTGTGTGTTATCTATGAGGATTTATTTGATGAGTGGTCTCTCCCTGAGAAGTTTTTGATGATGCATAGCTAGAAGACTGAGGGAATGAGAACATGTTTTATTTCTTTATCTACTTGTGGGTATATTTTTTTGGTCCTACTTGTCATGAGCATTTATGCTGGTCTTACTTGACACTAGGGATTGATAAGGTATTATCCTTGACTATTTTGCGAGTGCATGCTTCTAGTTATCCTAACTTTCATGTGTCTTGATACAAGCATAATCTTGCCATATCAAACTTAGGTAATCTCACTGCATTAGTCATCTGGACCTACATGTCTTTGATGCCTAGGTGGGATTTCCACATTTCTATCTGATAAAGATCATATTCATATCCACATAGTTATGCTAGTGTGCATTGTATGATCTTACGACACAATCAATAATGCTTGATGATGATAATTAGATGTCTATAGGTGTTGTGACCTTGCAAGTCAACCACTTTCATAGTAGCTTGCATTCTTAGGTTCATTTTAGTTTAGTTTTTGCATCTTGCATATGGAGAGAGCTCTTCTTTTCATCTTTCATGGACTAGTTGGTCAACTGCGCTCATCCTTTCACTTCTTCCTGATCATGTCTTTTGCTCCTTGTCTTTTACATCACATCCTTTTCTATTCCTAGCATTTTGACCTTTTGACCAAATTTCAAAACACCTCAGAATTGTGCAAAAATTATACCCCTACCTAATTTCGATGTCTTGAATCCATTTTCAGACTTGAAATCCAAATCTTTGTTAATCTTGATAGTCAAAACCGCATTTCAGATCTTCTCCTTCTAAGCAGTTGACTGACTTTTTGAGGCATAATTTGATTTTCGATGGAATTTTTCCTTCCATGTCTCTCAATTTTCTAGTCTTTCATTCGCTTTATTTCTAGTCTTCTATTTCTATTCTTCTACTTCCTCACTGGGGCATGTTTTCATTGCCTAATGGTTAACCTATTGACCCTTACCTTCAATTGTGATTTCATTATGATTTGATCATCTTTATCAATTTTTTGCTTCTCCTCTACCTGATTTTGATTTTGATTCCGAGGGGGCAGTACCTATGGGATTCTCATCCTTAATTTCCTTGATTTTCCTAATTCAAACATCTTTTGTGAGCTTTTGCTCAAATTTGAGATTCTTATCTCTTACTTTGGATATGATCCTGAATCGACTTCATGTCCAGAATCTTTTTTCTATGTTTGTCCAGGTGTGATCCCGAATCGACCTCACATCTGAGTTGTTTTGTGACCCTAGATTGATCTCACATTTCAACTTCATTCTTTGACTACATGTGTTCCCAAATTGATCACACATTAGTCAAAAAGGGGCAAATGTATGCACCCAAAAATGGTCGCCTAGACTTTGGGCCCCATTTATTCAATTTATTTATCCTGAATCAGTTTTATCAATAATCAATATTTTCAACATTATCAATTTCCTTGATCAAATCCTATTTCAATCATTTTCGATTATTTTCTATGGGCTAACCATTTATCCTAAAGTCTTTATTTAATTAAAAGGAATATTTCCTCCCCTTTTATTAAATAAAAAGCCCCCACTTTTCCTCTTATCCTAGGTTGCACAAATAAAGTATTATTCCTATTTTACAAAAAGGAAAAAAGCACTTTTGTCTCACATGGACACAAAGTCAATTCCTATTGGAGGATACTTGTGCACACGGATCGCTCCTCTTTCAAGCTCCACCGCCGATTAAGACTTTTTGCCTCTTAATCTCAATGGTCCATTCCTTTGCATTTCTTATAAAAGGAGAGCTCTCTCCTTCATTTGCATATCCATCTCTTTCATGCTATTGTTATGCTGCAGGTTTTCTAGGTGCATTTGGAGCTTTTGGAGATCATTGCTACATCAAGCTTTTCTTGGATTTCCTCATTGCTTTATAGTTTAGACTTCATTTCTTGCATTATCATAGCATCCATAGCTTCATTTCATAGCTTAGTTTCTTTTATGTAATAGATAACTTCACATAGCTTAATTAGGAAAGTTGTAATCCTTTGTATTCCCTTTCAATAGCTTAATTTTTACTTTCATTTCCATAAAATAGTTTGCATTCTCATTTAGATTTGCATTGCATTGCATACTTTGATTTCATTGAAGATATTGGCACTCTTGCCCTTGTCTTCATTGTGAATCTATCATTGTATGGTTGACTAGCAAGGTCACAAGTTTGTAGCTCTAGCTGAGAGCAAATTCATCATAGTCCCTTGCAACTCCATGCATAGAGAGCTATGAGTCGCTTTGTGAGGCCTCATTCTTGAGAAACCTTTCATGTAATGATTCATAGAAGTGTGGTCACTTTTGATCCATACAGATTCTATATATTACTCCCCCTTTCACATCAATGGCAAAGGGCACCATTCATTTTAAGCACTAGTACTACTCCTGAGGTGGAGTAGTCAACCTTCCACCAGTCCCTGAGGTCTGATGCCTTTCTTCTTTCTTCTACGCAGATTCAGGGAAGGGAATTACTCCCAACTTCTCCCTGAGATACTCAAAAGTGTCCTTAGGCAAGGCCTTTGTGAATATATTTGCCAACTGATCTTTAGTACTCACATAGTCCAACTTGACTTCTTTCTCTACCACCTTCTCTCTTAGGAAGTGATACTTGATCTCAATGTGCTTTGTCTTTGCATGCATCACGGGGTTTTTTGACATATTGATAGTGCTAGTGTTATCATAGTGAATAGCAATAGGATAATCAATCTGAATTCCAAAATCCTTTATCATCTTCTTGATCCAAACAATTGTATAACAATTCAAGGCTATTGCAACATACTCCGCTTCTACTGTTAACTGAGAAATATAATTTTTTTTCTTGCTTTTCCAAGTGACAAGTCTATTACCAAGAAATACTGCTCCACCTGATGTACTCTTTCTATCATCAACACATCCTACCCAATCTGCATCAGTGTACACATGAAGCTCAACATTTTCTGAATTAGGATACCATAGACCATAATCTATAGTGCCCTACAAGTATCTGAATATTCTCTTTACTGCCATGAGGTGACTTTGTTTAAGTTTTGTTGCAAATCTTCCAACTATGCCAACTGCATTGGAAATATCAAGTTTAGTCTGAGTAAGAAATATGATTTTACCAATCATAGACTTATACAATGTTATATCTACTATTGGTGAGTCATCTTCTTTAGTAAGCTTTCATCTAGTGATCATAGGGGTTCCTACTAGTTTGCAATTATCCATCTTGAATTTATTTAGTATTTCTTTCACATACTTTAACTGATTAATAAAAATTTCTTTTTCTGTCTGTTGCACATTTAGTCCCAAAAACTATTTGATAGGACCAATCATACTCATCTCAAACTCATTCTGCATTTCTTTGGAAAATTCAGCACTGAGCTTGTCATTACCTCCAAAGATAATGTCATCAACAAATATAGCTACGAGTAGTAAACCTTCATATGTCTCTCTAATGAATAGATTATAATCTGTTGCTCCTTTCTTGAATCCAATCTTTGTTAAGTATCCATCTAGTCTCTCATACCATGATCTAGGGGCTTGCTTGAGTCCATAGAGAGCCTTATTTAATCTGCATACCATATTAGGTCTATCTGATAAGGTGAATCCTTCTGCTTGCACAATGTATACTTCTTCTTTCAAGTCTCCATTCAGGAATGCTAACTTGACATCCATCTGATAAACTTTGAATTTTTTTACTGTAGCATAGGCTAGAAACAAATTAATAGCTTCTAATCTGCTCACAGGTGCAAATGTGTCTAAATAATCAATGCTTTCTCTTTGTGCATATCCCTTACATACTAATCTTGATTTTTTTCTTACTACTGTACCATCTTCATTCATCTTGTTTCTAAATATCCACTTAGTTTCAATCACATTCTTATCACTAGGTCTTGGGACCAATTCCCAAGTGTCATTCTTAATAATCTGATCAAGTTCTTCTTTCATAGCATCATGCTAATCTGAATCATTACAAGCATCTTTAACAATTGAAGGTTCAATCTGAGATAGTAAACATACCACTTCACTGCTAGCTGAATTCTTTGCGTGTGACCTTGTTAAGACTTTGCCACTCTGATCTCCAATGATGTCTACCTTGGAATGATTTCTTGATGTAAAATTTGGAACTTTAGGTGATGCTGACTCATCAACCTTAGGAGTATTTTCTTCACTTGTCTCAGGGTCATTGAATAACACATCAATACTATCAAACATTTCTTCAATAACTGTCTCACTAGTGGAGGGTCTAGGTTCTTCTTCAATCATGGGTGAGTAATCATGATATCTTTCTTGAACCATAAACTTTTCATCAATCTTTACATCAGGACTTTCTATGATCTTTTTCAATCTTAAATTGAAACATCTATAAGCTTTACTTTTAGTAGAGTAACCAAGAAAAATACCTTCATCACTTCTTGCATCAAACTTGCCTAGTGCTTCATCCCTCTTGATGTAGCACTTGCTTCAAAAGATTCTAAAGTATTTTACTGTGCGAACATTACCAAACCATAGCTCATATGGTGTTTTGTCAGTGCCTGGCCTCAATTGAATTCTATTGATGGTATAAACTATTGTATTGACCGTATCTCTCCAATAGGTGTGTGCAACTTTTCCTTCTATCATAATGGTGCACACTGTATCAAGAATGATCCTATTTCTTCTCTCTACAATTCCATTCTACTAAGGGGTTCTAGGTGCACTTAATTATCTCTTTATGCCATGTTCTTCACAGTACTCATAGAATCTATCAGAGGTGAATTCTCCTCCTCTATCGATCTCAAACATTTTATCTTTAGTCCAGATTCATTCTCAACCTTAGCTTTGAATATTTTGAACTTCTCAAAAGCTTCTGACTTGTATTTTAAGAATGCAACCCACATCATCCTAGTATAATCATCAACAAACAAAATGAAATACCTTTCACCATAGTATGATCTTGTTTGAGTTGGACCACATAGGTCTATATGAATCAGATCCAACTTGTTCTCTGCTGAATTTTGCTTGCTCCTGAATGAATTTCTCACATGCTTCCCCATCACACATTCCTTGCATATAGTATCAACTGGCTTTGTTATGCTAGGTAGATCTATTATTGCCTTAACATTTCTTATCTTTACTATGTTATCAAAATTGATATGACATAGTCTTTTATGCCACAACCAACTGTGATCAACTTTAGCAACAAAACAACTTGCTTCTGAATTGAGTTGAAAAACATTACCTCTTGTCTTTGATCCTGATGCAATCATAACACCATCCTTATTGTTAATGATGCATTTGTCATCTTTGAACTCTAACTGATATTCTTTTCCAAGGAACTAACCAACACTAAGAAGGTTATGTTTCAAACCATCAACATAAAGAACATCATTAGTACTGTTCTTTCCATCCAAAGTGATGGCTCCTCTACCAACTATAGGTTTAGGAGTGTTGTCTCCAAATCTGACCATACCTCCATTGTATTTGTCCAAATGAACAAACCTACCTTTATCACCTATCATGTTATGTGAACAACCACTGTCTATAATCCAGTCTATCCTTATGTCAGCTTGTGAAATCAATGCTAGTTCTTGATTCTCTTTCTTATCTTCATGAACTATCTTATTATTCATCTCATCTATAATAGCAATGAATCCAATTTCTTCTTCACCAGATTCTACATCTGAAACTCCATCTCTAGCATAGTATCATTCCTTAGAATACTTAGACTTGTAATCCTTTTTTAAATTTCTAGCTCTAGTAGGACACTTAGATGCAAAGTGACCAATCTTATTGCATGAAAAGCACTTAAATGGTAATTAACCTTCATATTTTCCTTTTCCTTTATTTTCTCTTTTGGAAATCATAGCAATGAAATCATCTAGTGTTTTCTCTTCATCATCATCATCAAAATTACCAAAAGTGTTTGCAAATTTCTTACCATGAATTATTGCTTTGAAGGCTGTCTCACTCTTTGGTTCTATCTTAAATCTTGAGATCTCAAAAGTTGAGATTTTGTTGATCAAATTCTCCCTCTTGAAATTAGATGTAAGCTGCATGGTCTCATCAAGGATGTTGATCTTGCTTTCATATTCTAGAGTTAGAGTGGTCATTAACTTGTCCATAATGTCCTCTTCTAAAATCTCTCCACCATTGTTTCTGATTCTAGCAACTGCTTCATTAATCCTCTTATTGTAAGCTCTGATATTTTCTTCAAGTAGCATCTCTAATGCATTGTATCTTTTCTTCCTTGTCTTTCTGCGCACATCCTTTGCTTGTTTGTCTCCTTCAAATATGTCTTCTAGGTGCTTCCGTATTTTGTGGGTTGTATCTACCTTTTTTATTTCTAAAAATTCACCATCAGATAGGGCATTGATAAGGGCTTCTTTAGCTATATAATTCTAATGAAACAATTCCTTTTGTGTGTCAATAACATCATCTTTTGCAAGGTCTTCTAAAGTAGGAATCTTGGCTGCTTTGATAGTTACATTAAAAACTTCAAAAGCAATGCACTGCAAATGAGTCACCATCTTGTTCTACCAATCAAGATAATTCTCTCCATCAAACTTAGGACTTTCTTTCCTTAAGTACACCATCTGATCAACCTCAAGCTATTAAACTTTCTCTCCGAGGCACTTGGTTCTGATACCAATTGTTAGGAATAGTCCCAAGAGATAACTAAGAGGGGGGGGTGAATCAGTTATCTACAAGATTTAATTCTTTATCCAATTAAGTATACTTAAACATAAAGCATAAACACAATGAAATAACACATGAACACAACACCAATATTTTGGTTACAGGGAAACCCAAATAGGTAAAAACCCCCGGTGGGACTCAATACCCACTAATATTCTATACTAGTGTATAATGATCCTTGTTAGAAGATCCTTAACCCTATTAGGAGTTGCTTTACAATATATTAAGTATAGTAGACCTGGTCAAGGATTGGACCCTGTTAGTATTCTTTTACAATTGTCCCTGTTAGGGGAGAGGATGCACTGTCCGAGAGCACACTACTCAAATGGGTGAAGGCTACAACCTTCTGAATAAGAGATACACACTATATCTGGATTTTGGTGAACTGTGCTTTAACTTGATGTCTGGATCAATTCCAATGAATAGCACAAGTAATTTACTTGGTCACATAGACCTTCTTTTGATGGCTCAACTCTTCACACACTCTGCTCTGCTCTACTTTGCTTTTCTTAATCAACTATGAACCACACTTCAGCAATCACAAATGACTTCCTATAAATATCTTTCCTCCAAATGATATAATCAAGTCAGCCTATTAGAACCACCTTGAAATCATATTAGAGAAACCATAACAAACTCTAATAAATATTCTGTCAGCTCTACTATACACGCAACACATTCTGGGACCTATCCAATAAGATAATTATAGACGCATGCTACACACTATCAGCTCTACCAAAACAACTGGATCTTTCTCTGTAGGTTGAATTAACTCATGCGCTCTTAATCAAACATCAATAACACTTCTCTAAGCTTAACTCCAAGGCTTCATACCCTAAAGATAGGCACAACTCAAGAACCAATAAAATCTTTATCAGCTCTCCTGAACAAACACAGGAAATTGTTGTTGGCAAATAGCGACTACATAACTTCACTTATACTCATCAACAGACTATGCGTTCATAATTGAAACATCACTAACATGTCTTCAACATATATTCAAGTGCGCAAGGCTCCATGATAACTATATGGACAACCATACATAGAACATTGCCTGTTAATCTATCAGGAACACTGCTGACACAAGCTGCTATATAATTATTTGTACTAACAGTTAACCTCTGCGCCCATGATATCATGTTGATATCATGTCCAAGCTACATATACTAAAATCTTACTGCATAGGACTTCCACACATGCTATTTTCCATATGTTGTCATCAATGACAAACATACGGTCAGTATTAGCCTGCTGGCAAATCTCCAACACCTATGTGGGTTCATTTCCACCTTCGCCCCTCTTCAATGGTCCAAGGTGAGCCATTGTTAAACCATGGGATTTGGGAGTTTAATATTTTATTATGTTGCTATATTTTTGTGTTTTTGAAGTAGTTGTTACCCCATCCATTCTCAGTTCGCCAAGCTCGGGGGTGACCTTGTAAAGGCCTAGTTTAGGAGGTGAGCCTCCATAGTCAATGGAGATTTTTATTGCAAGTTATGTGCTTGAAGAGAAGGGTTTATTTTCTTGGAAGAAATAGGGAAGGATTGGCTTGTGTGATATTTTCAAGTTGCAGATTTTTAAGGTGTAAAAGACATGTAGTCTTGAAGTTGTATTGTTAAAAATAGGACCTATGTGCATACTTTCATTTGTAAGAATTTCATTTGTGAAATTGAAAATGTAGTGTTGTTAAAAATTTCCTTGCAATGTGGTTTTTCTAGAAAGAAAGATTCTTCTCTCCTTGATGTTCCTAGCTATGTTAATTTCTTAGAGTTGCAAAAAAATAGACTCAATAGATTACTTGAAAAATTCATGTAAAAAAAAAAAAATTTAGACTTGCATTTTGCTTCCTTTTATTGCAAAAAAATATGTAGTATTGCAATGCATTTCCTCTTTTATCTCCATGCAAAAAATTATCTAACAAAATATATATATACATATATCTATATGTACACACACACACAGATATATATATAATCTTGAAATGTATATTTTCTATTTTGCAAACATTGTTGTAAAAAAATATGTAATATTGTATACAATATTACATGTTTTTTACA
>BSBK01015384.1:0-2500 GCA_027943335.1 Chamaecyparis obtusa
AAATTCTTTCAGAACCTCATTCATGAGCCGCATGAAAGTGCTCGGTGCATTGGTTATCCCAAAAGGCATGACTAACCACTCATACAGTCCTTCCTTTGTCTTGAAGGTAGTCTTCCATTCATCTCCTTCTCTGATCTGAATCTGGTGATATCCACTCTTCAGATCTATCCTTTGAGAAATACACAGCTCCACTCAAACAATCCATAATATCATCCATTCATGGCAATGGAAACCTATACTTGATTGTGATCTTGTTTATTACTCTAGAATCTGTACACATCCTCCACTCTCCTTTCTTCTTTGGTGCTAATACCAACTGGTATAGCACAGGGACTTAGACTCTCTCGAATCAACCCCTTCTGCAATAACTCATGTACTTGTCTGTTCAACTCTTCACTTTCTGCTGGTGTCATTCCAGTGTGCTGCCTTGTTTGGCAAACTGGCTCCTGGAATCAAATCCATCTAATGACTGATCTTCCTTATCGGTGGTAATCCATCAGGTACATTATCAGATACAATATCCTGAAACTCATTCAACAAATCTGCAACCTCTACAGGTACATCTTCTACTTCTTCTTTACCAACTTTTGGAATTAAAGCAAAATACACATTGCTCATGCCTCATACCATCTAAGAATTTTTTTCCATCAACAAATGTTATTCTTGCATTACCACATACCTTTTCTTCGGTCTCCTTCAATAGCTTTAGCTTATGTCGCACTCCATCCTTTGTCAAAGAATAGGTATTCGTACGACCATCGTGTACAACACATCTGTCAAACTGCCACGGTCCTACCCAATAACATATGACATTCATCCATAGAGATGATAACACATAGTACCTCATCTTGGTACCCCCCCGCCGATCTTGAACTTTACCAGGCACTGTTCACTGACCATTACCTTGTGGTCATCCTGCACCAAGGCAATCCGATATGGATGTGGGTGTTTCTATCTCTTGAGCTTCAACTTTGTCACCATCTCTTCTAACACCAATTGTCAATGCTTCCACTATCGATAATCACATCACAACATTTACCCTCACACTTGCATCGAGTGCGAATAGGCTCCTCCTTTGTTCAGGTTCGTTCTCACCACTCAGCAAGACTCTTCTGTTAATTAGCGTTTCTCCTCTTTCAGCATCTTCTGAATTTGATGATCTAGCATCTTCATCTACATGTGAAACTTTGGCCCTGCCTTCATTTCTCTTGTCCTGTTCTGCCTTGGCGCTGAGGACATTCAAATGCCCTATGACCTTCTTCTCCCACAGTGAAAACATGTTCCATGGAAGCCACCTCTTCCAGATCCTTGTCCTCTTCCTCTTCCTCTCTGATCTCTATTACTCTGATCTGGAAATGATTGGAATTATTTCCTCTCTGATTCTGACTGCTACTGGCCTCATCCTTCTTTTTCGAATCTTCATTTCGGCCACCATATGACCATCCGTCAGATCTTCCACCACGACCTCTTCCATTTTGTCTGCTCTCAAACTTCTTATTCAACTTTTCCTCTACTTTTAGGGCAAACTGGTATGCCTCCTCAATACTGTTTATTCAAACTAGATTCACTTCCTCCTGAATTCTTGGCCTTAACCCATTAAGGTATCGGGCAACTTTCTCCTTATCAGCTTCTACATGGCCTGTTCTGATGAGGAGTTGATAGAACTCCTCTATATACTCCTGAATAGATCTTCTTGCATGCTTCAAACTTTGCATTTTCTTTAGTAGGTCACGCTCATAATCAACAGGAATGAACTGTCACTTCAATTTATCCACCATCTGATCCCATCTTGTGATTTTATCTTTCCCTCTTCTATTTCGCTCCAACTGAATTTCTTGCCACCAGATCTTCACATGACCTTCATCAATCTGGTCTTTGCAAATTTGACCCTATCAGGATCCTCAACATCTTCATACTCAAAATATTCCTCACATTCATTGATCCAGTCGATCAATTCCTCTGGGTTAAGATTTCCATAAATGTAGGAACCTCAATCTTAGGTCTTTTCCCAATCTTAGAAATTCTCCGAAAAAGTCTTTCTTCCTCCTGGTTCACAATTTCAGCCTTCTCCTTCTTGATATTCTTCTTTGGCTTCATCCTCGCTTTCGTCTCTAACATTAAGATTCATTCCTCTGTGAATCTCTTCTTGCAATACTCGCACTTGTCTCTGCAGCTCTCTAACCTCAGGTGTCACAACACCAGCTCTTCCACCACGTTCTCTTCGTGGAGGCATTTTCGTGATGCACGCTGAAACCCTAACCAAGGTCCTGGTGCAAACTACCTCATAGTCGGTGATCTTTTTACAAACTTAAGAACTCCTGCTCTGATACGACTTGATGAAGGGTGCTCCCCTTAATACCACAAACACATAACAGAAATAGAGAAACAACAACAATATGCAAGAACAAAAAATTGGCTTCTTATTATCTCCACAAATGTGAAATTAACAAACTTTCAGAATTACAATATGCAAAGCCACATGGGCATTCCCTTACAATAT
>BSBK01015384.1:5000-39247 GCA_027943335.1 Chamaecyparis obtusa
TCAAAACTGGGCCATTTTTTTTGGTGCCCTAATACTGATGAAGGGTGCTCCCCTTAATACCACAAACACATAACAAAAATAGAGAAACAACAACAAAATGCAAGAACAGCTTGATGAAGGATGCTTGATGAAGGGTGCTCCCCTTAATACCACAAACACATAACAAAAATAGAGAAACAACAACAAAATGCAAGAACAGAAAATTGGCTTCTTATTATCTCCACAAATGTGGAATTACAAACTTTCAAAATTACAATATGCAAAGCCACACGGGCATTCCCTTACAATATTCTATAGGACAAAGCCTCGAACTATTACCCAGATCTACTACCCAGAACTATTCTGAACTGCCTAAGACATAATACAGCCTTCCTTATATAGGCAATTTTCCACCGCCTGGGAAGGTTCTAGAATTTTAGCCAATAAGGCCAACCAAACTTAGAATTATTTTATTTTACATTTTATTACATCATAGTCGGCTCAAGATAACTTTTGAAACTTGAACAGAAATTTTGAAGAAAATTATTTTTCGCAATTTCAGGTGGCTCAACTTTCGAAGACCATAAGTCATCACCAGTTGACCCGATCGGCTATTATAACCTCATTTCAGAAATTCCATGAAGCGCTCTACAGGCTTGACCCGCGCAAGCGCCCATCACCCAAATTTTTGACCTCATCCGGGGCCTCTAAAGCCTTCAAAAATGAGTTCAAAGTTTCTGTACCCTACTGCCAATACCAAAAATCTTCAATATCTTCCAATATACACTTGATCTGGCAATGAAACTTTACTGCCAGACTTATATGACCAAAATGAACCTACAAGAAAGAAATCAGATCATTCTGAGCACATACAAAAATTACCAAAAATAGTAACTTTCCATAAATAGCAGCTCTGCACAAAATAGCCCTTATTGAATATAAAAATAGAATTTTTTTTTTTTGGCTGATGCAAGATTGCTCTTACACCCAGGATGCTCCTGCATCAAATACCCAAACAAATCATTCCTCTAAAAAGAGTTTTTACTTGTGCCATATTTGAAGGTTTTGAAGCTAGTTTTGTTGTATCCCTTTCCAAACTACATTAGGAGAGATATCAACACATGAAAATGGAAATTTTCTCTATATCTCCATATATAGAGCTTTGTGGGGACTCTATCAACCTATTTTCCTCATTCAAAGATATATTTTAGGCTCATGAACATATGATGGAAAGTCCAAAATCACTTCTTCTCTACTTTTAATTATAGCTGCAAGTAAAGTGTCATGACTTGGCTAATTTTCCCATTAACTCTTGTCTATTACTCTTCCCTCTACAAGAGTTGAGATGAATCTCGTGACTTATTTTACCTTTGCATCTCTAATTCCTTTTCATTTTTCTCCTTTTGAATTATTTCTCACAATGTCTTATTCTCATAAAATTGGATTATAAATTGGGTGTGATGTTAAATACATATAAGAATAATATTCAAACATGAAGGATGAAATTAAATGTTTGGCATACGATAATATCTTAGAAATATAAATCAAACATTTAAATCTATCAATAAATGTGAAGATAATAATGCATGAAGGATCGAAACAAAATCCAACTTTGCACAAGATTATATGATTTGTTTAAAGATGATTGGAGACTAAATTGAAATGGTAAATAGTATGCAAATGTTTGAGGTTTACAGACACTTCATATTTGTATGCTTGTAAAAAATTTATTTCAATAGGAAAATGTGTGACAATATAGATACAAAAAATTATTTTTATATCAATGAAAGGCCTTAGCCAAAATTATATATTCATAAAATTAATAAAATTTACAAAAAAAAAGGTTTGCCTCCCATTACATCTTATTTTCACAACGACGAAAGCATTAGAGTGCCAAAAAGACAAAAAAATAACTCTCAGACAACCACATGCTAGTGATATCCATCTACTAATCACTCATATTACTACTATAACAAAAACATTTCAACTACTAGTTTAACATTAGTATAGCACACAATTATCATCTACCTATTTATCAAGCATGATATCATCTAATGTATGCTAAACAAGAGGGAAAAAAATAACTAGACTTTGCAAGTATACATAAGAAAACTAGTATCATATAATCCCAAGAGGGCTCAAAGAGTAATTTATCAGAATAAAATATCTAAAAAATAACTAAGGGTTTCATTAAACCTAGAGGAACCTCTAGCACTCAAAGAAGGTGTTAGGATAGTTATCCTAATATATCCACGAGCCATTGTAAAAACATCCTCTAGAATAGAGATTGTAAACACAAGAAATTATATTGTAATGAGAATAATGAGGTGAATATAAAGGTACAAAGGCTCTACTTAAATAGGTAAGAGTGGATAGAAGGAAAGGACAAGGTTGAGATAAGTATCTCAACCTAGAGGAACTAGAGTTCTAGTAGAACTCAACAATATCCTCTAGGGTTCACTAGAATGAAAAGAGGACTCAATAATATCCATCTACTTCATTAATGAGTGTACATAAGTAAACTTAAGTAAAGAGTAAACATGTAAGACAATATTTAATCCAACAACACTCTGTGTGAAACTTAGGGAGTACAACAATGTAGTAGGAATATTTTATGGGTCTTTGAAATAAAGATAAGTTAGGTACCCATGTAAAGAGATAATGAATACTCTTGTAACTAGAGGAAAAAGAGAAAAACCAATGAGAGAAAAATCCCTCTCCAAAAGAGAGAGCATCAATGTTTGACAAGCCTTCAAAAATATGTCCTAAAATCATGAATATCAACATCAGTAAAGCATGAATAATCTATATACTATTATCCATGATTGATATGGTGCTACATCTATTGCTCTCCTCTGATGAAGATGATGATCAAGAAGAAAAAAATCTATAGGAGTGCTCCAATTTGCCCTTATCAAACAATGATGAGATCTGAATAATGAAATGATCAATTTTTAATCAAAGATACATATGGCACATGAATCTACATGAGTGACCTTCACTACACAACTAATGAAGTTGATTGAGTGATACCATCATCACTTCTTAACCATATTGAAAATGAAAGTGTAAAAGTCTAAAGATGTATGCAAGAGTGTTAAAACATACTTTGAACAAGACAAACCAAAGAACTTCCAAAAAAAGGAATTCAAGTGTGTCTCTACATAGTTCAAGAGACACCAAGTAAGCATTTGCATGAAAAGTATGACACGCCCTCATAATTCTGACTTGGGTGAGGAATGATAGATCCACTAAATGATGTTTTACTATGATATGCATAAAGGACCAAAATAGTATATCTAACTGAGAAAGCATTGTGTGTCCAACTACACACTTGGATGAGGAAAGAATGTCAAAGAGTCTTTTGTTGTCGTGGAGGAACTCTCACTTTGACAAAGTTGTGATTGGTAAACAAAGGTTTGACACAAACCCCTCATGACAATTTATAATTTAGTGAAAGTATAAATAATGTGGCACACAATGTGTGCAAAAAGTCCCCAAAAGACATCGATTGAGACCAGATTCTACTATGTGTACAACAAATTTTATTGTAAAGGATTTCTCAATTGATTTATAAGGAAAAACTTACACCTATGAATACTTCATGGAAACACCTTTACAACGATATGTCAGTTGTCAAAAATAGACCCCAGATGTTTGAGATATGATCATTTGAATAAAATCATCTATTTGGGTCAAAACGTAAAAATAGCTCACCCCTATTATGTACCTATGGGAAATGGTTTGGTTTTCAATGGGATTATCAGCTCAACAAGTCAGAAAACAGTGTGCCTTCCCATGATGGAAAGGGCTCCAAAAGAGCTAAGTGGGTGGTTGAGTCTAGTGGTGGCTCTGTGGTAATTCTTGGTTTCTCTATGGGACCAAAAAGGAACTGATGGAAGAAAATACATAAACATAAGAATAGTTGATTGAAAATCATGTGCACTATCATGAGAAGATCAGCCTAGAAAATCCATATGCATAGAATACAAGACCACAAGGCTTACATGTGACCCACAATAACAAGTATTTCACATGAGCATGCGCAAGGCAAAGATGATTACCTTGCAGTACCTTTACATGATCACATCAATCCTTCAGTCATTGGCAAGAAAGGATATATAGTCCACGAATGATCGACACCCTGAAAATTGTCCGCTGCAATAGATATGGGTCCAAACGATGCAGACCATTAATGTTATCTACCGAAGATCTGAGAGAAGCCACAAAACACCGGCTAGGCATAATATAGCTCACCGACCCAAAATTCAAAGCATGAAGTGCAAGCCCCAAAACAATGGCTATCTCCACACTTACTATACCTCAACCAAGTTCTGTCCATAATACAAAAATCCTTAGTACTAATGCTTGGAGGAACTTTTGGTGGAAAAGAGCGACAAAGTGCACAAGGAAAAAAAATGAAATAACGTGGCAGCAGGTTCTCAATAAATATGAACCAAAAAAGTCAAACACGGGCCTCGGGCCCTACATGATTCCACATTTTGTGAAACGTAGCTTATATTAGTATAAAGCTGCACATACTCACAGGCCACAGGAGAATGAAAGCGTTATTTTGCAAGTTGATGGGGCTATCATACTTGAGATATTTAAACTAGATGAGGGAAAATCTATGTAGCCTCCTACAATATATTCTCTCATACATAGGATGAGCCAGGTTCAACTTCTATGGAGGAAGGTTGCAACATCCTTTGGACCATCAAAAGGTAGTCACACTGATAGTCACGATCATGGGCGAGAACCATTATTGGTCAATTGTACATTTGATCTAGTGATAAGAACCATAACACCATGCACTTGATGAAGAAAACCTTCCATGACACCACCTATCTTCAAGACCTCTCTGCTCTAGACTACCAGATACAAAGTTGGCCAATCAAAATATCAATTCCTAACAAGACAAAAAACTTAAATGATAGCCACATATGTATTGCAGGAAATGTCAGTGTCGTGACCACAGGTGGAAATAGAAAAGGACAACATATCAATCAGGCTAAACTAAAGGTTGATGGTGGAAATTAAAAAATTAACCAAAAGAGTCAAGAAATGGGTGCATACAGACCAGCATAGCTATAGGGTCCCACCAATAAAATGGTGAGGAAAAAAGGTGATAAAGCTTGCACTAACCAATATTGTGGTAAACAAGCAAAGTGAAATCACTATGCAATAAAATATGTTCCAGTCGATGCCTCATCACATGCACCAATGTCTATGCCAGCCAAAAAATAGAAGCGATGGGGTGGCTAGAAACGAAATCCGCATGAGGGCCAACAACAATTAAATGCAGATCAGATGGATAGACTCACGAATAAATGTTGGGCTGACTGTTAAGTCAATGAGTCGTAAAAATGCCAACTTGATGCTTGGAGACCAAAGCAGTTCTGAACCAAAGATATGCTTATCGACCAACAAAAATAAACCTACACCAGCTCCAAAATAAGAGACATTTAATTTCAAGATCTCTCCAAAGGAAATGAAGAGACTAGATATTTTTTTGATGCTTCCTGAGATCTGAAAAAATATTTGAGCCCTGAGTAAAATGTCAAACACACCAATCTGTTTGGAAGAATACTCAATAGTAAAATAAACAAATGGGTAAAATTGACTACCACAGATATATCCCAACCAAACAAAAATCTATAGATGTAACTAGTCTTGACCTCACACAAATGAAAAAACATAGATCTATATACAAAGAAATGATATGGTCCTACTACAAGAGTTCATTATAGCCAATCAACACTTGTAAATTATATAAGAGAAACTAGGGAACTCAAAACTAAAAATGAATGCTCAAAAGATGTTTATGGAGTTGGAGTACTAAGGGCTTTTATACCATGTTAGGATAGTTCATTGTGTACCCTGGATCTAGTCTACAAACATTTTCCAAAATAGAGATAATCCAGAAAAGAAATAGTATTGTAATGTGGTGAATATAAGGCTACAAAGGCTCTACTTAAATAGGAGAGAACAGATAGAAGGAAAGGATAGGGTTGAGACAAGTGTCTCAACCTAGATGAAGTAGAGTTCTAATAAAACTCAATAATATCCTCTATGATGAGTTAGATGCCAAAGAGGACTCAATAATATTCATCTACTTCATTCACAAGGATACCTAAGTAAACTTAAGTAAAGAGTAAAATGGTGAGATAATGTTTACTCCAATAGAAGAAATTCATGCCATCCTAGAGGGCCTAGCCATGTCTTCCCTAGAAATGGACCTATTTCATCAAGAACCATCAATCTCCCTACTTCTTCAAACCATTATTTATTTCAAAATCATCAACCTCAAAGGCCCTGCACTCACTACCCATGCCATCCAATTTTTCATCATGCCTTTATTTAACAACTTAGTCTTCTAACTCATCTAGTCATTCTTCAATCACATGTCCTAGAACCTTTGTTATACCCATATCTCAATTATGCTAATTTCTACCTATCTAAACACCCAAGGTTCATGCTTCCATCTCAATAATATAGGAGATATCCTAATTGGACCTACATATCTTGGTCGTCTGCCTCTTCTAGGGGGCCATAGGGCGGCGCTAGATCATCTATCATAACTATGTCAAATTAACAAGGATGAGGAATTATTATATTTGCATCAATATTAAGAAATGATAATATGCAAACCTCTAAGAAATTGATCTTCAAATAGTTTCTAGCATAAATCTTGCAACATTGGTTTATGTTATCATATAGTGAAAATGGAAGGAAGGAAGCCCACTAGAATGTTAGTGACATAGTATTTGTGATCAATATGCATAAAGGATGAGTCCAAAACCTCCTTGATAGCATAAATAATACGTATATGTTTTTGTGAATCTTGACGGTTCCCTGAATTTTCCTCTCTACGATAAAGCCCAATATAAAATCTTGCCTATTGTTTGCTCATAATATAATAGGGGTATCCATATTTTCCCTCTCTCTTCAAAAAAAAATGTATTTTTCAATAGAAGAATTGACTAGAAAAAGAATGTTTGGGATCTTCTTAGATAGTTTCCACTGATATATTTTCTTTCAACCAACATACTTATATCGTGTGCAAGGGTCACAACACTTGGATGTACATCTAATATTGTCCAAAGATAATATTTTTTTGCACTATCAAATTCATCAACTTGGCTAATTTAAATTTTCTCGAGACTATATTTGGTCATCGTTACATGGGAAAAAAATATTTTTCTCTTGCGTCAATCTATTCCACTTTTTAATAAAACTTACTCAAATTGATGACATTCTTCTATCTTTTCTACCAAATTTGAGGTCAGATGTGACATTATGTCCTATTTCCACATTTAAATCACTTCTACTATTTTTCTCCCATTTATTACCCCTTTGAAATACCTTCTAAAAATTTGAAATATGATAAGCTGAAATATTATTTAATTAGTCATCAATTTTACTTTCTCCTAAATTTGAAATATTCTAAAATTGACATATCATTTAAGAAGTCATCAAATTTCATCATCCAATTTCATTTCTTATGATAGATTCAAATTAAATTGAAATTATTCAACAATCATCCATACACCAAAAAATTTAATGTTTCAAACTTCAAATGAACCTTTACTTAAATGACGTTGAATTCCAGATCCTCTCAATATAGAAGGTTAAAAATTATATCTTTTTAGTACTATAATATGTGTATATTCTTTGTTTTTAAACACTTTTTGTTTTCAAATACTCATTTCCTTTCATCTTATATTTTAATTTCAAAATTAGTATAGCCAAATCCTCATACTTGATTTATAATTGTTATCATTTTCAACCTATGGTAATTGAAATATTCCTTAGTTCTTAATGTTGCAAGTTTTTCACATGCTTTGATTTTGAATGTATCATAATCATTGATTAACTTATCTCTTCCACCTCTTATAAATCTAACTGTACTATCCCTCTACAATCCTTTATAGTTAAAATGCACCTATAATTTAAATCCATATACTCCATAAGTCAATATATTTGCCAACTTATTGGTGGAATTATGGAAATGTGACAACTGAGAGGGGAGGGGTGAATTAGTACCCTTAAAAATTTTCAAACTGAATCCTTGTAAACATGTAATTCAATAACCGACTGTATCAATTGCATTCCCCATACATCCAATAACATAACGAAAATATAAATGCATGTAACCTAATCAATTAAGCATACATTCAAAAATTTATACACATAACACATGTAATTTGGTATCATAGAAACCCTTGTTAGAAGGTAAAAAATTTGGTGGGGATGGAACCCACAAAGTTTCACTTTTGCAGAAATAAGGTTTATAGTTAAGGCTTACAAAGATTGACAAATTCTAGCAATCTTACCCTGTTGGGAGTAACAATAAGATCACCTAGATCTACCTGGTTAGAGGAATTTAGCAACACTCATGAAGTGTGCACTCGGTTAAGAGATTTTACAAAACACTGTTAAGTCTACTCTGTTAGGAGATTTTAAGTCTTCTACAATTGTTGAAGGGTAATAGTGAAGTGTGATCTATATGAGAAAAAAATTGCATTGCTAATATTAGATCCATTAAGTACAATAATGATATCACCTTTTTGTGATGAATATGTCCTTCTGTACTACTCGATGGCCTTGAACAATTTCTAATAAACTAAATATTTTGCCAATGCTTTAACATAACCATGTCTAATATTCAAATGTCCTTGATTGCAGATACTTCTTGATGATACATGTTTGAAGGACATCTTTACAAAACTTATATCACAATGAATTGACCTAATTAGGGTTTGACACTATCTTAGAAAACCTAATATCAATGGTTCATATGATTAACCTAGATCATCTTTACATAGGAATCATCAGTCATTAAACAATTACATACATAATAAATATTCACCTTGATCTTGGTAAACCATTTTCTAACTCGGAGAAAATTTGTTCACCTTGAACTATGTGTCATTAAAAACTTTTATGTGAACTATAGATTACTCAGTAAATGTTGTCTCTCAGTTTCAGTATATACTGGCACTCTATAGTCCCATGCTTAGTGAATACTGTGTAGTTGTGACTAACTCAACTGTCTTGTTCTTTTTACCGACTACATAGATCAATACTAATGACAACTATTAATCCATTTAGGAGTAATACTTATAACTTTCCTTTCCTTCAACTTATTAGTTTTACTTCAAATCAAAACTCACCTATTTGAAACCTTTCTCCTATGCTCCCAATATTTCCTTTCATAAACTATTATATCACTTTATCTATCTATATGATGGAATGCAATATTACCAAAGTACTTCACAATTTTCCTAGATTTTGCAACAAAGAATTCCATGTCCAATTAGGTGCATTTCTAATTTTGAGAGCATTTCTTGTGATCAATGAATCTCCTTCTACCTCCACACATTTTAATCCTAGTTGTAGACATAAGAATAATCCCTCTATCACAAAATCTTTAAATTTTACAATATTGTTTATATTTTCTTCTAGTTTTACACCATTTTTCTACTAGGTTTCCTTTAGAAGAATGAATTACACATGACATCCTTGATGCTCCTGGGTTTCTTCCACTAGTATCATCAAAATAGATTGTAAACTATCCTTCTTTTGGTGGCAACCATCTACATTGATTTCTAATATTATTGCTATGTTCAACTTCATTTTTAACAAAGGGAAGAATAAAAAAGCCATGCTAGTCATTTTTAACTCTATCACCCAAATTGGTAAATTTTAATTATTTACAATATATAGAATGTGTCATGCTATTCAGTCCTTCTACCATATAAAATTAAATCTTATCTGAGAGATTTCCCTAATCAATTTTGTTTTCTTTAAGAATCCAATAATTTCTCTCGTCCCATAATTTTAAAAATCTTAGAGATGTTGATGTGATCCATAGACATCCATATAAGAATGGTTGGTACATATTTTTCTATGATTTAAATAAGGAAAGAATACCATTGGTAGTTTTGAATACCAGCCCATCTTGGCACATGATCACTGCCAACGTTTCTGAGAAAAAAAAGATAATTTAGTAATATATTATTTATTGTCTCTTTCTCATTTATAGATAAATGATAAATTGATGGTCCTTGGAATCCATTTTAAAAAACCATTTTTCCATAATAATCGTACCTTGGAGAGCTTCACATAAAAATATACAAGCCTCTGGTAAACACATCAAGTATTCCAACAAAGATGAATAAGAATCTCCATTTTTTGGCATGTCCTTTTTCCTAAGTATTGCTCTATATACTTATTTGGCATTATAAGATCTTATTTTTGGGTCATTCCATATGATTTTATCCTCCCATTTGTGAAATTGGATTGTCCTCTTATCTATAATAATTCTAAGTAGACTCAACTTTACTTTTAGGAGAGGGAGATTATCAAATGGTTTCTGTTTCCATCTAAAGAAATCCATATCAATAAATTCTACATAATCCCTTACATATGGGGCCCACTGTTGTTCACAAATAATTCTTATCCTATACATATACATATACATATACATATACATATACATATACATATACATATACATATACATATACATATACATATACATATACATATACACATACACATACACATACACATACACATACACATACACATACACATACACATACACATACATATACAGATACATCTACATATACATGTACATGTACATGTACATATACATATACCTAATGATATATTATTGAGTAACCCCCATAATTAATCCTTTGAAAATAAAGCTTTTCTACCATCTGTAAGATTCCATGATATATGATCATAATTATGTCTCTACATGTTATCATAGACTTCCAAATTTATTATCCTTTTGGATATTTTGAGACTCTAAATATCTCTAAATATTTTTTTTCATCCAAATATTCACCTTTAACAATTCTTACCCATTTTGAATGTGGTTCTTTATATAATTTCCAAAAAAATAAATCTCCCAAAGCTCTATTTTAAGATAGTTGATTTTTTAACTGAAATCTTCAAAGTTATTTGGGGCTAGAAACCATATCACATGATATAAGGATTATTTTTTCCTTTTCATTTTCTCCCTGCCAAAGGAATCATCCTTTCTTTTTGTCTAGTTTTGTAAATTCACCTAATGAGAGAGATGAGAAGAATATTAAATAAATGTGCATTGTTAAGAGAGTTTCCTTAAGAATGGTCAATCTACCAGCCCATGTTAGCCATTTAGTTTTACATGATTACAGTATTATCTCCCTTATTTTCCCCTTTTTTATCCTAAAATTTATTGGACCTTAATCCCTTGTCCAAAGGAAGACCCAAATAAATACATAGAATCTTTTCTTAAAACTTAAGAAATCCAAAATTTCTCTTTGAAACTTTAGCTTGTCAAAAAGGAAAAGAAACATATGACTTCTCTTGACCAATATGTTGACTAGAGGCCAAGTAGAATATTTTTCAAGTTCTTTTTAAATTTTTTAGCTTCCAATTTATTTTCCTATCGAAATTTATGAGTTATTGCATATACTAAATTATTTATTATGATCGCTTTTAGTTTACCATTTTCTTATGCTTTGACGATTTATTTTCCTTTGTCTAATCC
Source organism: Chamaecyparis obtusa (assembly GCA_027943335.1). NCBI lineage: Eukaryota > Viridiplantae > Streptophyta > Pinopsida > Cupressales > Cupressaceae > Chamaecyparis > Chamaecyparis obtusa. The sequence goes on from BSBK01015384.1 coordinate 16,534, forward strand.
ACAAAGAGCTCTTAAAGAAGTTTGTTGGTGTGCCACTTAGTAACACTAAAAATCTTGGACTAGATATATAATTGAAAACAAGAATTATCCATTGTCTATGAAAGCTAAATGGTTCAAGGCATTTACATAAGGATCTCTAATAAAACTTATCATAGGATTTTGTGGTGTCCAATTTGATAATTCAAGGGTTCCTTCTTATTATGAATTGAGTGAATAACCTCATGGGCTATGATGAACCTATAAAAAATAGATCTTCTTTGCACAAATCCTATTTTTTCCTGTAGAATAATGAAGTGAAGAATTTCCCTCAATCTATTTTGTAGAGATTTTTCTAGAACCTCATAAAAACTATTGCAAAAGGATATTGGTATAAATTCATCTAAAGTTAAAATATTTTAATTTTTGGGATTAATACTATGAGAGTCTTACTGGTTTCCCTAAAAAAAATCTATATTCCTTGCAGATTCTAAGGACTTGCTCATTTCTTTCCTTAAAACATGCCAATATTTTTGGAAGAAGTTAGCTAGAAAACCATTTGGACTCGGGGATTTTCCAAGATGTAATTAGTTGAGAGCCATGGATATCTCCTATTTTGAAAAAAAATGTAGTATACATTTTAATTTGTGTTTCTCCTATTATCAATCTCGAGATAGTGTCTACCAATGACTTCTGAGAACCGTATTTTTACCTATCTAAGTTGTTTAACATTTCTTTTCAGAATCCTATAGTTTATTTGTCTATTATTTTGGATCTTCAATCAAATTACCATCCCTTATTTACTCTTAAGGATCATGTTAACAATTTTTATTTTATTTTCCTTCTGAGTGTTATTATGATTTTTTTTTGTATTTTTGTCACCCTCTTGTAAATATAATTCTCTTAATTTTTGTCTCTCAAAAATTTGTTCCTTTGAAAAAAATGTCCTCATATTGCACTTTAGTAATTATTTATCCTTAAAATAAATATGACCCTATACATACCCTACAAAATCACCTCTTCATTTAGATGATTTAGATCATGTTCAACATTGATCTTAGAAGAGAAGATATTTCTAAAATGTTCTCACTTCTAGTTTTGCAGATTATTCTTTATTATTTTCATTTTGGCTACACATATAAATAACTTAGATCCCTATAAATAAGATTCTTTCCAACATTTATCAATGAGATCCATAAATTTTGGATCCTTCGTGCACATATCATAAAATTTTTAATGGGCTAAGAAGATGTTTCTTTTTCCCAAGGATTTATAACAAGGCTAGGAAATGATATAATCCTAGAATTGGTAGTATAGTTGGTTTAAAATCAAAAGTGAATGAATCTAGAAAACCATTATAAAATAATATATCCAGATTTTTTGCTACATGACTAAATCTTATTCTCCTAAATTATTCCAAGTAAAACATCATTTTCCACTTCAATCTTCATTAGATTATTTTTTGTTATCCTACTTCTAAAATCTACTAGAGATTGGAGTTTTCTCTAAATCCCCTCTCTTTTCTCTCATAAGTGTAAAATTGCATTAAAATATTTCCCTAAAATTATGTCTTGGTAAGGGAGAATTTACAAAAATTCCAGCTCTCTCTACCAAGCCATTTTTTTGTTTGGATTAAACCATATGTATAGTTCCCACAAACTTGAGATCACTATTCACACTGCTAACCAATCCTCAAGGCAATTAAAGCTACTAGATAACTTCTAAAAATGTGTTATGCAAGGGTTCCAATAGATGACCAGACACTCAATAGTTCCATTTCTTGAACGATTCCTTCAATTTCCCAAATTCTTAGTTTCTTTTCAATGTTCATCCATTATTTCATATTTAGTTTAGTTTTCTAAACTATAAGTATGCCAATATTTGAAGATGAGATGCAATATTTAATTAAACATTATTTTGTAGGGGCATTCATGCCCTTAACATTACATGTTACTGTTCTCCTTTCCCCTTGGGAAGGACCTTCCCCTTCCCCAGATTAAATAATCGTGTAAATTTTTTTGATTCATTGCTTCCCCATCAAGCATCCTTAATTCAGATTAAGACTTTCTACCCTTCTTTTTCTATGATTTTCCACCATAATCTAGTTTATTTTTAGCATATTCATGTTGAAAAATTCCTAAATCCTCATCTTTACTAGAAGTCCCAACATCTTCTCCTTGAGTAGATTCTCCTAAAATAGGTCTATTTCATATTCCTCTATTTCATCCATTTCTAATAGTTTTTCAATCAAAACTTGTTTTTTATTGAAATCCTCTTTCATAATATTTTTATTAAGATTAGATAATCCAAAAAGATCACACAAAAGCTTTCAATTCGAATGGCATATTATCTTTGTATTCTATTGAATCCTTAACATTTTTTTCCCAAAATCATTTACAGTGTAGAGTTGATTGAGTAATATTCTCCTAGTTTCCAAGATATAATTATTTAGTTAATTATTTTTTGATTGGTTCCCTTTCCCTAGTAAAATTGTCATTATATGTTGATTTATAAGTCTCTTTATACTCCAAATTTTGATTATCCTCTACCATAACTTTATTCCCAAAGTGATCTTGAGAAGCCTTCATAGAACATTGTTTTTATCCATTAACATAGATTTGATTACTAACTTCCCTTAGTATATTTTCCTCTAAGTTTTTCTTTATAACCTTCTTTCCATCTTTCTTATCATAATCATTAAGAGTCTCTTTGTGTCTTGCACTTGATGTTACTGATTTAGACAGCTTCAAATTCTTTTTCTCCATAAGCCTTGGAGATTTTCTCCATCCTGCATTAAGGTTCATTATTTCTTATGCATAAATTTATGTAATGGAGTATGTTTAGGAATTTCAAATTTCATAGAACTACATGGAGGTCTACCTCTCCTCTTTTTAATAAGTGTGAGAAATAATTCCTCTGTTCTATTATTTTTCAATTGATCAATTGCACCAACCATATTCTCCTTCACTTTCATTAATTGATTCACGATTTGACCATCCCTGATTTTCGAGAATAGACTAGTGTTTATTCCAAATCTAGTCTCCAATTTTTCACATTACTATTCCTTATCCAAAATGTAATCAAACCTGTGGAGTGTTGATTTGCTAATATCTTCAAGGTTATCACTTCTCCTTCATTTTCCTTATGATCTAGTCCTTCTACCATCTCATTTCTAGAAGAAATCACCAAATTGGACCAATCCTCGCAATCGCCATACAACTGGATGTTATTCTTACTTCTCTCAATCTATTTATTTACAATAGGTCTCGAATCAAGTCCCTTTGTCTCCAAATTTAAAAAAATAGCTTTTTTAAAGATGGCTCCAAAAACAAAAACAAAAAATATCCTTTCTTCTCCTTCATTCCTGAAAAACAATCTTTGTTGTTTCACTGCCTTTAGACCTGCTCCTGATATGAAAAACAATATTTTTTTCCTAATTTGACTTTCCCCATTTGTGAGGTGATGTCCAAAATTCCTTCTCTGGTAATGAAAGGCCCGGAATAATTTCCATAGGAAGATTAAAATGCTTGGGTTTATTTGACGATTCATAAGGACTAAAATTTGTTGTTTATTTAAATATTATATAATGTTGAAAGTTGGATTAAGCAACGATCGCGTTTTGAATTTGTTTATGGATGCTTATTAAGCTACAGTAACGCGTTGTGATTCTTTCAACCTGCCTAGCAATGTGGGAAATAGAACGACTTGTTTACGATCATCCATGGATTATTTATATTTAAATAACTTGTTGTGGGTAAGGTAGATATTCAAACACGGTGATGATAATCTCAATACGTCAGAGGAATCAATAATAATGTTTCTTTTGGGAGCTATTTGCACGACTTGTCCAGGATAAGAGATTGTATGATTTGTTTGAACAGGAAAGAGGAAACAGTTTATCTTTGTTTTATGTTTTATGTTTATCTTTGTATTATTTTTTTTGATTTGACGAATTATAGGCAATAATCTCACAGTGAATTAATTTGCTAATGCTCACTAAAACAATCACGTTCTCTGATTTTCTCAACCTCACTGATAATGTGGGATATGTAATGATGTTTTTGTGATCATCGATGCAATACTTAAACTTGAATCAATTACATTTTGTAAGGTAGCGTTTATAAAACTGTGATAATAGTCTTTGCACCTAAAAGGAATTAACAACAATCTTTTCCTTGAGAGCAATTTGCGTGATTTTTCTACTACATTAATAGACTCTATGATTCTTGTCGGAGTAGAATAGAAGAACAAACGTTTTATTAATTGGCATTTATATTGAATTTTAGACTGGTTTTCCCATACTATCTATATGGCAAACGATATTTACTCTTCAAGCAAACGTGTAAAGTATAGCTCTAAAATATGTACAGAACAATATTAAAGCACCATCTTATATTCGCTAAGCAATAATGACCTCTGTCAGATTTGTAGTTTCACGCGTTTCTGCTAACTACATGCCTGGCAGTATACTCCAAAAATGACGAATTAAGTATTCGATACTCGTTTTGGTCACATAAAAGTTTAGTTTGTTTAGTTTAGATCAGAAGCTGTTTTGATTATTGTGGGCTCACATGTCGGAGGTTATTTCATTTCTTATTTGGAGGCTTAATAGGCTTACCTTGCTCCGAATATAAACCAAGCCGACGAAGATGACTGATCAATCATGCAAATAGAAAACTGTACTCAATAAAGAAAAAGGATGAATCAAAACAGCACAGTATTGCGTGTACCTAATAGGTGTGCTGATTTCAACCAGATAATGATTTCAAGAGGATCCAGGAAAACGGTATTATAAAGAAATTTAAATCCACGTTGTCCTATCGAATGGAATTAGATCGAACCTTTCCCCTTATCGAAATATTAGATTCTGTTGTTTGTTTCAAGAATGGTAAAAGAGTCGTAGAAATATACGAGTATCTAACACTATATGAGTAAGTAGATACTCGTTTTGAATTAATGCTATTCAGCTTGCTCTCTGACTGTTACGAAGAAAATCTGATATAACGTCTAGGCTATGCTAGTTATGCTTGAGATAAAGGAAAAGTTAAAGCTATATGAATGCTTCCATTAATATCAAGTATTTACAAACGATTATATATTGAAATGATGCATATTGCATGCACCCTAAACAATTTTCTGTAAAATGCAAATACACAGTTTCTGCTTTAGGTTTTGAAAATTTTATCGTTCGGCTTCTTTAGAAACTCAACTTACATGTACATGCTAAATATTTTTCACTTAAATGTTTATCTTTCTCTTGAACTCTTGGTCGCATACTTTAATTTTGGTTTTATTTAATGGTTATCCGTTTCATATCATCGATATTTGTATATCCCTCAGAAGCAAAAAGAAATGATTCAAAACATTAAGAGGAGTTAAAACGCTTCCTCTATTCTTAGTCAAACCTGTTATCCATGAAGCTAAGTTGGATTTGAATGCTTCTTACGAATGCTTTCAATGTGACTATATATCAATGCTGTCTGTAAACAGCACGGCATTGTGGTAAAAAATCCGTCGAAGTTTGTTATAGCTATTGTGGCTCCCTACAGTTTGACTCACCAGATTTGTTCTGTTTTAGATAATTGCCTATCAATGTCATTAAATATTTTAACTAGTTGAAATAGAGTTGAAAGAATAAAGAACCTCATTTGTCTGTGTGTCATTTATAAAGTAATAATTTAGTTATAAATTGGAATATTTTATTTTTTTTACAATCAGAGTTCTTTTTTAATTAATATTAAATAGATGGAAGATCTTCAACTACAATAATTGTAACTAAGATTATTTCTAGTCACGTCACCATAATAATAAATGTGTAGTTTAAGATTATAATATTTAAAACTATGACAAATCTAATCATGTATTTATTGTATATGCATAAATGTCAAATATAATTACAAAGACATCACATTGCCACTTTAAGCACCTAATCTTAATCTAATTGTTTGTGTTGGCACGTGCAAAAATTTTCATGGCTCTTGGTCTTTTCCCCTGGTCCCTGCAGTGTTGTCTCTGGCTAAAACCCTTAGTTCAAATTCAAAATATAGTTGTTGGTAAGAATAACCTTGGCCTTGTTCTAATTTGTCATTACTTTATTCAGGTCACTTAAGGGTCCTATTTCGCATGTGCTTAATTGATTATCCCCTTTGTCGCATGATCGCGTGAACCTTTTTTTATGTTACGCAATCTTGCGACTAAAGGTTTTATCACCCCCGACGGCCTTTAATTTTCCTAAGTCCTAGTGCTAATATTTCCTAAGTCAGTGTTTTAATATTTCCTATGTTCTGACTTCATTCTTTCCCTGGGCCCGGCCTCCTAACACCATCTTGATCCAACAGTTGTTGCTAAAGCACAAGGGTTTTGTCAGAGGCTTGCACTTTTGCGACGACCGTTGATTCTCTTTCATGATGTTGCCTTTCTTTGCAGATGGGTCCACTGCGAGGTAAGCACAGTTAGTGTTTCCCTATTGGCCGAGGGAAATATTGAGGTGGCAAGGTTGTCAGAATGAACGAGGAAGATGTATGTCCGTCTGTTGGATTCTATGACGTGGCGGTCCCTAATTCATTGAATTGGCTTATGCAGTAGGGTGGGGTCAAGTTGTCAGTCACCTAATGATCCGGTGGTTGTCGCATGATTGCAAGGAATATTCTTACCTTTCGCGATCATGTGACAGCCGTCGATTTGGAATCTAGCATTAGGATGTCAGTGGGACTTGGTTTTCGGATGCGTCAGAGGGTCCTGACATCTACAGGAGATTGACGATGGGCGTAAATTCTCATGGGATTTGTTAGAGGCTTGAGATCTTATGCTGGCCATCGATCTTACTTTCCTTAGAAGTGATAAAGTGACGCGGGTCCACTGCCATGTTGGCACAGTTGGCATTCTCTCATTGGTCAGTGTGTTGCTGAGAAGGAACTTGTTAGTGGGGTCACTAAGAAGGCTTTTCAATCTATGATCGACACATGATCTCAAGGAATATTCCTACCCCATGAGATCATGCACCATTCGTTGATCTCGCATCTTACTTGGACGTGTCAGTGGGTCTTGTGTCAGGGGTGACCGAACATGAGCCGCGAATGAGGTAATTACAAGTGGCATAAAGTAGGCCCAGGTGGAGTTAAGGAGTCTGGCGGTCCTGATAAATGTGTTTAGTGGCTGAAAAATTTATAAAGGCTTCGCTTGTTCATGAAGAAAGATGATAGTTATCTAAATATTTTAGCGGTTTAGGGAACAAGCATTTGCATAATCGCTAAACTATCTCGCAAAGATGTAAAGTATCCTGTGACCTGGCGGAAACCTTCAGTCACCAGTTCACTAAATGTGACTGGGGTTATATTAAAAAGTAAATCATAAAGTCCACAAGATAAAGGAATGATCTAATAGCTACGACTTAAAGTTGATCGAGATTCAAATTTTGACCGTTGATTCGCTGCTAGCGCTATAAAGTGACCATTGAAAAGTGACCATGGACTACATGAAGGTCAACGGTACAGGCTAATGTGCTCTGATACCACTTGATGAAGGGTGCTCCCCTTAATACCACAAGCACATAACAGAAATAGAGAAACAACAACAATAATATGCAAGAACAGAAAATTGGCTTCTTATTATATCCACAAATGTGGAATTACAAACTTTCAGAATTACAATATGCAAAGCCACATGGGCATTCCCTTACAATATTCTGCAGGACAAAGCCTCGAATCAATACCTAGATCTACTACCTAGAACTGCCCTAGACAACACTATGAGCCTTCTTTATATAGGCAATTTCCACTGCCTGAGAAGGTTCTTGAAATTTAACCCTTAGGGCCGACCAAACTTAGAATTATTTTATTTTACAATTTATTACATCAAAGTCGGCTCAAAATGAGATTTGAAACCCAAACAAAAATTTTGAAGAAAAAAATTATTTTCTGCCATTTCAGGTGACCCAACTTTCAAAGACCATAAGTCATCGCCCGTTGACCTGATTGGCTATTATAACCCCATTCTGGAAACACCACGAAGTGCTCTACAGGCATAATCTATGCAAAGCACCTATCACCCAAATTTTCAACCTCATCCGGGGCCTCTAAAGCCTTCAAAACTAAGATTGAAGTTTCTGTACCCTGCTGCCAATACCGAAAATTTTCAATATCTTCAAAACTACAACTGATCTAGCCATCAAACTTTGCTGGCAGGCTGATATGACTAAGATGAACCTCCATATGTAAAATCAGACATTCCAAGATCGTAAGACCAACTTACTAAAAATAGCAAGTTTCCATAAATAGAAACTCTACACAAGATAACCCTTATTGAATACAAAAATAAAAATATTTTTGGGTGATGCAAGATTGCTCTTACACCCAGGATGCTCCTGCATCAGACACCCGGGGTAATTTGAGAAGTGACCCTGTCACAACTCAGGTGTGCAGAGGAAAATCAAGACGGTTAACCTCCTCCTTTGTTAGCCATGATGAATTTTCAACAGGTCATCCTTTCCATTTGACAAAATACTCTTCATATGTCCTGTTCCTTGTGCTTCTGCCAACATGACTATCCAGTATGTCTTCAATCTCCTTGATATCTGAATTGGTTGCTGGAATACTCCACTATGCTGCTGCAACCTCATCTTCAACACCTCCTTCATGATACTCTGTCAAATCTGAAATGTTAAACACTGGTGAAATATTCAGCTCAGTAGGTAATCCTACCTCATATGCATTTCCTGAATCATGCTTCTTCAGTATCTTACATGGTCCAAACTTCTTCATTTTCAGCTTGTTATATGTACCAACTGGAAACCGCTCCTTCCGCAAATGAACCATGACTTCATCCCCAACCTGAAATTCCTTATGCCTCCTTTTCTCATCTCCCTTAGTCTTATACTGCACATTCATCTTGGTAATATGCTTCCTCACCTCCTCATGGATGTTCTTCAAATGTTCTGCAAAATCCTCAGCTTCAGCACTACTTATGTCTCCTTTATCTATCTTTCTCAATTCAGATGCATTTCTTGGACTATTTCCATATACAATCCGAAATGGTGATTTACCAGTGCTCCTGTTGATAGAATTATTGTATGTAAATTCTACTTGTGGTAAAATCAAATCCCATCCAGTTGGCTTATCTCCAACCAAACATCTCAGCAGATTTCCCAAACTTCTATTCACCACCTCTATGATGCAGGAGCATCCTGGGTGTAAGAGCAATCTTGCATCACCCAAAAATATTTCTATTTTTATTTTCTATAAAGGCTATTTTAGTGCAGAGCTGCTATTTATGGAAAGTTACTATTTTTGGTAATTTTTGCATGTGCTCAGAATGATCTGATTTCTTTTTTGAAGGTTCATTTTGGTCATGTAAGTCTGCCAGTAAAGTTTCATTGCCAGATCAAGTGTATATTGGAAGATATTAAAGATTTTCGGTATTGGCAGCAGGGTACAGAAACTTTGAACTCAATTTTGAAGGCTTTAGAGGCCTCGGATGAGGTCAAAAATTTGGGTGACGGGTGCTTGCGCGGGTCAAGCCTGTAGAGCGCTTCGTGGCATTTTTGAAATGGGGTTATAATAGCCGATCGGGTCAACTGGTGATGACTTATGGTCTTCGGAAGTTGGGCCACCTGAAATGGCAGAAAATAATTTTCTTCAAAATTTCTGTTCGGGTTTCAAAGGTTATCTTGAGCCGACTATGATGTAATGAAATGTAAAATAAAATAATTCTAAGTTTGGTCAGCCTTATTGGCTAAAATTCTGGAACCTTCCCAGGCGGCGTGGAATTGCCTATATAAGGAAGGCTGTATTATTGTCTTAGGTAGTTCAGAATAGTTCTGGGTAGTAGATCTGGGTAATAGTTCGAGGCTTTGTCCTACAAAATATTGTAAGGGAATGCCCATGTGGCTTTGCATGTTGTAATTCTAAAAATTTGTAATTTCACATTTGTGGAGATAATAAGAAGCCAATTTTCTATTCTTGCATATTATTGTTGTTGTTTCTCTATGTCTGTTATGTGCTTGTGGTATTAAGGGGAGCACCCTTCATCAAGTGGTATCAGAGAAGGTTTTCTTGAGTGTGTAAACAGATTGCCGACTGTGAGGCAGTTTGCACCAGGACTGTGGTTAGGGTTTCAGCGCGCATCATGAAAATGCCTCCACGAAGAGAACATGGTGGAAGAGCTGGTGCTGTGACACTTGAGGTTAGAGAGCTGCAGAGACAAGTGCGAGCATTGGAAGAAGAGATTCATAGAGGAATGAATCTAAATGTCAGAGATGAAAGCGATGATGAAGCCGAAGAAGAATATCAAGAAGGAGAAGTTGAAATTGTGAACCAGGAGGAAGAAAGACTTTTTCAGGCGATTTCGAAGATTGGAAAAAGACCTAAGATTGAGGTTCCTACATTTTCTGAAAATCTTAACCCAGAGGAATTGATTGACTGGATCAATGAATGTGAAGAATATTTTGAGTATGAAGATGTCGAGGATCCTGATAAGGTAAAATTTGTGAAGGCCAGACTGAAAGGTCATGCGAAGATATGGTGGCAAGAGATTCAGTTGGAGCGAAATAGAAGGGGAAAGGAGAAAATCACGAGATGGGATCGGATGGTGGATAAATTGAAGCGACAGTTCATTCTTGTTGATTATGAGCTTGACCTACTGAAGAAAATGCAGAGTTTGAAGCAAGCAGGAAGATCTGTTTAGGAGTATACAGAGGAGTTCTATCGACTTCTCATCAGAACAGGCCATGCAGAAGCTGATAAGGAGAAAGTTTCCCGATACCTTAATGGGTTAAGGCCAAGCATTCAGGAGGAGTTGAATCTGGTTTGAATGAGCAGTATTGAGGAGGCATACCAATTTGCCCTAAAAGTAGAGGAAAAGCTAAACAAGAAGTTCGAGAGCAGACAAAATGGAAGAGGTCACGGTGGATGATCTGGTGGACGGTCATATGGTGGCTGAAATGAAGATCTAAAAAAGAAGGATGAGGCCAGTAGTAGTCAGAATCAACGTAGAAATAATTCCAATCACTTCCAGGATCAGAATAATAGAGATCAGAGAGGAAGACGAAGAGGACAAGGATCTGAAAGAGGAGGCTTGCGTGGAACATGTTTTCACTGTGGAGAAAAAGGTCATAGGGCATTTGAATGTCCTCAGCGCCAATGCAGAACAGACAGAAGAAATGAAGGCCAGGCTAGAGTTGCACATGTAGATGAAGATGCCGGATCATCAAATTCTAAAGATGCTGAAAGAGGAGAAACGTTGATTAACAGAAGAGTCCTGTTGAGTGGTGAGTATGAACCTGAGCAAAGGAGGAGCTTGTTTCGCACCAGGTGCAAGTGTGAAGGTAAATATTGTGATGTGATCATCGATAGTGGAAGCACTGACAATTTGGTGTCAGAAGAGATGGTGACAAAGTTGAAGCTCAAGAGATAGAAACACCCACATCCATATCGGATTGCATGGGTATAGGATGACCACAAGGTCATGGTCAATGAACAATGCCTGGTGAAGTTCAAGATTGGTGGATACCAAGATGAGGTACTGTGTGATATCATATCTATGGATGCATGTCATATGTTGTTGGGTAGACCATGGCAGTTTGACAGATGTGCTGTACATGATGGTCGTGCGAATACCTATTCCCTAACAAAGGATGGAGTGCGACATAAGCTAAAACCATTGAAGGAGACTGAAGAAAAGGTATGTGGTAATGCAAGGATAACTTTTGTTGATGGAAGAAATTTCCTAGATGGTATGAGGCATGAGCATATATATTTTGCTTTAATTCCAAAAGCTGGTAAAGAGGAAGTAGAAGATGTTCCTGTAGAAGTTGCAGATTTGTTGAATGAGTTTCAGGATATTGTATCCGATAACGTGCCTGATGGATTACCACCAGTCAGGAAGATCAGTCATCAGATGGACTTGATCCCAAGAGCGAGTTTGCCGAATAAGGCAGCACATAGAATGACACCTGCAGAAAGTGAGGAGTTGAACAGACAAGTACATGAACTGTTACAGAAAGGATTGATCTGTGAGAGTCTGAGTCCCTGTGATGTACTAGTGGTATTAGCACCAAAGAAGAATGGAGAATGGAGGATGTGTACAGATTCCAGAGCAACAAACAAGATCACAATCAAGTATAGGTTTCCATTGCCATGAATGGATGATATTATGGACTATTTGAGTGGAGCTGTGTATTTCTCAAAGATAGATCTGAAGAGTGGATATCATCAGATTCGGATCAGAGAAGGAGATGAATAGAAGACTGCCTTCAAGACAAAGGAAGGACTATATGAGTGGTTAGTCATGCCTTTTGGGCTAACCAATGCGCCGAGCACTTTCATGCGGCTCATGAACGAGGTTCTGAAATAATTTCTGGGTAAGTTTGTCATTGTTTACCTAGATGATATTTTGATCTTTAGTAAGACATTGGATGAGCATATGATGCATATTCCTATGGTATTTGAGAAGTTGAGAGAAGAGAAATTGTTGATTAATTTGAAGAAGTGCAGTTTTGTGAAGGAGTTAGTGTATTTGGGGTTTGTAGTTTCAGGAGAAGGTCTAAAAATAGACCCAAAGAAGGTACAGGCTATCCTTGAATGGCCTACTCCAAGGAGTGCTACTGAGGTAAGATCTTTTCATGGTCTAGCTAGCTTTTACAGAAAGTTTATCAGAAATTTTAGCAGTATTTGTGGACCCTTGACTGAAACAATGAGAGGGGATAGAAAAGAGTTTAAGTGGACTAAAGGAGCAGAAAAGAGTTTTCAATTATTGAAACAAAAAGTTATAGAACAACCTGTTTTAGCACTTCCAGATTTTAATAAGGTGTTTCAAGTAGATTGTGATGCTAGTGGTACTGCAATAGGAGCTGTTATGAGCTAAGAAGGTAAACCTATTGCTTATTTCAGTGAGAAGTTAAATGATGCCAAGAGGAAATATTCTATTTATGATCAAGAATTTTATGCTATAGTTCAGGCATTAAAGAAGTGGAGACATTATCTGCTTCCTAAGGAGTTTGTTTTGTATACTTATCATCAAGCTTTGCAATATTTGAATAGTCAAGGAAAGTTAAATCAGAGGCATTTGAAATGGGTTGAGTTTTTGCAGAGTTATACATTTGTTTTGAAACACAGGAGTGGAAAGTCTAATAGGGTTGCAGATGCTCTTAGCAGAAGGCAACTATTGCTGACAGAAATGCAGATTGAAGTGGTTGGGTTCAAGGAACTCAAGAATTTGTATCCAGAGGATCCTGATTTTGGTGAAGCTTGGAGAGCTTGTACAGAACCTGTTACTCTAGACAGGATGAAATGGTTGGATTTCATCATCTAGGATGATATGCTATTCAGAGGGAGTCAGTTGTGCATTCGACGAAGTTCTATGAGGGAGAATCTCATCAAGGAGAAGCATAGCGGAGGATTGGCTGGACATTTTGGTCGTGACAAAACCCTTGGTTTGGTTAGTAAGAATTATTATTGGCCACAGTTGCAGCAAGATGTGAAGAAGTTTGTACAGAGTTGTAGAGTATGTCAGATGGCAAAAGGAGTGAAGTAGAATACAGGGTTGTATCAGCCATTATCTGTACTAGAGAAGCCTTGGGAGGATATCAGCATGGACTTTGTTCTTGGTTTACCGAGGACACAGCGGGGACACAATTCAATTTTTGGGGTAGTTGACAGATTTTCAAAGATGACACATTTCATTCCCTGCAAGAAGACTAATGATGTTGTTCATGTAGCAGAATTGTTTTTCAGAGAAGTAGTGAGACTTCATGGTTTTCCAAAGACCATAGTTTCAGATCGGGACACTAAGTTTGTTGGATATTTCTGGCGAACATTGTGGAAGAAGTTAAAGACAGATTTGAAGTTTAGTTCATCACATCATCCACAGACTAATGGACAGACAGAGGTGGTGGATAGGAGTTTGTGAAATTTGCTGAGATGTTTGGTTGGAGATAAGCCAACAGGATGGGATTTGATTTTACCATAGGCGAAATTTGCATACAATAATTCTGTCAATAGGAGTACTGGTAAATCACCATTCCAGATTGTATATGGAAGTAGTCCAAGAAATGCATCTAAATTGAGGAAGATAGATAAAGGAGAAATAAGTAGTGCTGAGGCTGAAGATTTTGCAGAACACTCGAAGAACATCCATGAGGAGGTGAGGAAGCATATTACCAAGATGAACGCACAGTATAAGGCTAAGGCAGATGAGAAAAGGAGGTATAAAGAATTTCAGGTTGGTGATGAAGTCATGGTTCATTTGCGGAAGGAGCGGTTTCCAGTTGGTACATATAACAAGTTGAAAATGAAGAAGTTTGGACCATGTAAGATATTGAAGAAGCATGATTCAGGAAATGCATATGAGGTAGAATTGCCTAGTGAGCTGAATATTTCACCAGTGTTTAACATTTCAGATCTGACAAAGTATCATGAAGAAGGTGTTGAAGATGAGATCACAGCAGCACAGTGGAGTATTCTAGCAACTAGTTCAGACACTAAGGAGATCGAAGATATACTGGATAGTCGTGTTGGCAGAAGCACAAGGAACAGGACATATGAAGAATATCTGGTCAAGTGGAAAGGATGACCTGTTGAAGATTCATTATGGCTGACAAAGGAGGAGGTTAGCCGTCTTAGGTTTCCTCTGCACACCTGAGTCGTGACAGGGTCACTTCTCAAATTACCCCGGGTGTCTAATGCAGGAGCATCCTGGGTGTAAGAGCAATCTTGCATCACCCAAAAATATTTCTATTTTTATTTTTTATAAGGGCTATTTTAGTGCAGAGCTGCTATTTATGGAAAGTTACTATTTTTGGTAATTTTTGCATGTGCTCAGAATGATCTGATTTCTTTCTTGGAGGTTCATTTTGGTCATGTAAGTCTGCCAGTAAAGTTTCATTGCCAGATCAAGTGTATATTGGAAGATATTGAAGATTTTCGGTATTGGCAGCAGGGTACAGAAACTTTGAACTTAGTTTTGAAGGCTTTAGAGGCCCCGGATGAGGTCAAAAATTTGGGTGATGGGCGCTTGCGCGGGTCAAGCCTGTAGAGCGCTTCGTGGCATTTCCGAAATGGGGTTATAATAGCCGATCGGGTCAACTGGTGATGACTTATGGTCTTCGAAAGTTGGGCCACCTGAAATGGCAGAAAATAATTTTCTTCAAAATTTCTGTTTGGGTTTCAAAGGTTATCTTGAGCCGACTATGATGTAATGAAATGTAAAATAAAATAATTCTAAGTTTGGTCAGCCTTATTGGCTAAAATTCTGGAACCTTCCCAGGCGACGGGGAATTGCCTATATAAGGAAGGCTGTATTATTGTCTTAGGTAGTTCAGAATAGTTCTGGGTAGTAGATCTGGGTAATAGTTCAAGGCTTTGTCCTACAGAATATTGTAAGGGAATGCCCATGTGGCTTTGCATGTTGTAATTTTAAAAATTTGTAATTCCACATTTGTGGAGATAATAAGAAGCCAATTTTCTGTTCTTGCATATTATTGTTGTTGTTTCTCTATGTCTGTTATGTGCTTGTGGTATTAAGGGGAGCACCCTTCATCACTCTATCTATCCATCAGTCTGTGGATGATGTGATGAACTAAACTTCAAATCTATCTTCAACTTCTTTCATAATGTATGCCAAAAATATCCAACAAACTTAGTGTCTCTATCTAAAACTATGGTCTTTGGCAAACCATGTAGTCTCACTACTTCTTTGAAAAAAAATTATGCTACATGAACAACATCATTAGTCTTATTGCAGGGAATGAAATGTCTCATCTTCAAAAATCTGTCAACTACTAAAAAAATTGAATTGTGTCCCTGCTGAGTCCTCGGTAAACCAAGAACAAAGTCCATACTAATATCCTCCCAAGGCTTCTCTGGTATAGGTAATGGCTGATATAACCCTATATTTTGCTTCACTCCCTTCGCCATCGGACATACTCTGCAACTCTGTACAAACTTCTTCACATCTTGCTGCAAATGTGGCCAATAATAATTCTCACCAATCAAAGCAAGGGTTTTATCACGACCAAAATGTCCAGCCAATCCTCCACTATGCTTCTCTTTGATGAGATTCTCCCTCATAGAACTCCATGGAATGCACAACTGGCTCCCTGTAAATAGCATATCATATTGGATGATAAAATCCAGCCATTTCATCTATCTAGAGTAACAGGTTCTTTACAAGCTTTCCAAGCTCCACCAAAATCAGGATCCTCTGGATACAAATTCTTGAGTTCCTTGAACCCAACTACTTCAATCTGCATCTCTATCAGCAATAGTTGCCTTCTGCTAAGAGCATCCACAACCCTATTAGACTTTCCACTCCTGTGTTTCAAAACAAATGTATAACTCTGCAAAAAATCAACCTATTTTAAATGCCTCTGATTCAACTTTCCTTGACTATTCAAATATTGCAAAGCTTGATGATCATTATATAAGACAAACTCTTTAGGAAGCAGATAATGTCTCCACTTCTTTAATGGCTGAACTATAACATAAAATTCTTGATCATAAACAGAATACTTCCTCTTGGCATCATTTAACTTCTCACTGAAATAAGCAATAGGCTTACCTTCTTGGCTCATAACAGCTCCTATTGTAGTACCACAAGCATTACAATCTACTTGAAACACCTGTATTAAAATCTGGAAGTGCTAAAATAGGTTGTTCTGTAACTTTTTGTATCAACAATTGAAAACTCTTTTCTGCCCCATTAGTCCACTTAAACTCTTTTCTATCTCCTCTCATTGTTTCAGTCAAGGGACCACAAGTACTGTTAAAATTTCTGATAAACTTTCTGTAAAAGCTAGCCAAACCATGAAAAGATCTTACCTCAGTAGCACTCCTTGGAGTAGGCCATTCAAGGATAGCCTGTACCTTCTCTAGGTCCATTTTGAGACCTTCTGCTGAAACTACAAATCCTTGAATTACAAGCATTAAGGGTGATCTATTATTATAATATGGCTTCTTATTATCTCCACAAATGTGGAATTAAAAACTTTCAGAATCATCAAGTGGTATCAGAGCACCCTTGATGAAGGGTGCTCCCCTTAATACCACAAGCACACAACAAAAATAGAGAAACAACAACAATAATATGCAAAAACAGAAAATTGGCTTCTTATTATCTCCACAAATGTGGAATTACAAACTTTCAGAATTACAATATGCAAAGCCACATGGGCATTCCCTTACAATATTTTGTAGGACAAAGCCTCGAATCAATACCCAGATCTACTACCTAGAACTACCCTAGACAACACTACTGGCCTTCTTTATATAGGTAATTTCCACCGCCCGAGAAGGTTCTAGAAATTTAGCCCTTAGGGCCGACCAAACTTAGAATTATTTTATTTTACAATTTATTACATCAAAGTCAGCTCAAAATGAGTTTTGAAACCCAAACAAAAAATTTGAAGAAAAATTATTTTCTGCCATTTCAGGTGACCCAACTTCCGAAGACCATAAGTCATCACCCGTTGACCCCGATTGGCTATTATAACCCTATTCTGGAAATGCCATGAAGTGCTCTATAGGCTTGAATCACACAAAGTGCCCATCACCCAAATTTTCAACCTCATCTGAAGCCTCTAAAGCCTTCAAAACTGAGTTCGAAGTTTCTGTACCCTACTGCCAATACCAAAAATCTTCAATATCTTCAAAACTACACCTGATCTAGCCATGAAACTTTGCTGGGAGGCTGATATGACTGAGATGAACCTCCATATGTAAAATCAGACATTCCGAGATCGTAAGACCAACTTACTAAAAATAGCAAGTTTCCATAAATAGCAACTCTAGACAAGATAACCCTTATTGAATACAAAAACATAAATATTTTTGGGTGATGCAAGATTGCTCTTACACCCAGGATGCTCCTGCATCAAAAATGATCCTTCCTATGAAGGACTGGAGACTTTTCTTATGATGTGGCAGGGGTAGCTATAGGATAGCTATAATTCTTTCAGGGTCTACTGTGATTCATTCTTTGGATACTACATATCCCAACAACTTTCCTTCATGAACTACAAACACACATTTCTTGGGATTAAGAGATATCCCAAATTCTCTACACCTTTCAAAAATCTTCCTCAGATATTTGATATGGTCTGCTGCATGTTTAGAATAGACAGTTATGTCATCTAGGTAGACCAGTACAAACTTGTACATGTGGCTTTTAAAGGCCATATCCATTGCCTTTTGAAATGTAGCACCTGCATTTGACAAACCAAAGGGCATCTTTTGATAAGCCATAGTTCCTCACTTGGTTGTAAATGTTGTCTCATATTGATCCTCTTCATTAACCAGGATCTTATTGTATCCTGAATAGTCATCCAATAATGAAAATCTCACGGATCCAGAGACACATTGTAAGATTTGTTCCATAGAGGGTAATGGATGGTGGTCTTTTAGAGAGGCCCTGTTAAGATCCCTGAAGTCAACACATAACCTTGGCTCCCCGTTCTTCTTCCTGATAGGAACAAGGTTGGAAACCCAACTAGTATGCTTAATGGGGTAGATGATACCACTTTCTATCAATTTGAGCACTTCGTTATGTATAAGTGGGTCAAGCATGGATTAACAGGCCTTTGCTTTTGCCTCACTGGTTTGGCATTAGGCTCTAATTCAATGGTGTGTTAAGCAAGGGCTGGATCAAAACCTTTAAGGTCTTCATATTGCCATGCAAATAAATCACTAAATTCTTTGAATAGTTGAGTGTAAACTTGCTTCTCCAATTCAGTGTTTACCTTCCCAAATTGTAAGCTCTTACCTGGCTCCAACTCTAATTCAACACAATGTTCTTGTTGAACTACCAGGCCTGCTTTGTTTTTCTTAACTTCATCATCCTTGTTGAAGATAGTCTCTAAGGTGACAAGACCTCTAGGCATCTTATTGGACTTAAGTTGTATCACCTCATCACCATAGCTCTGTGATAGCCTATCTTGATTATGCTCTAAAAAAATATCTTCTTCAAACAAGAACTGCAGAATTTGTTCATCATTGTCAAACACTTGCCAATTGACATCATTATCAGGAATAGAGGGTTTGACAATCACTTTGATATGCTATTGGTCTACCTCTTTTGAAATGCTATTTGGAATATCATACCGAGATCCAATAGCAGCTAATCTATCTGCATTTGATTTAGGTTCCTAGGGATAACAACAATATTGAAAGCACAAAAGTCTTCAATTGCATCCCAAACTCTATGCTTGTATGCTCTCAAGGTGTCATTCTTGGTTGTACTCATCCCTCTCACTTGGCTGAATACTAATTCACTGTCACTATAGAACTTTAAGGCCTTGAGCCCTCTTTTTCTAGCCCACTTTAGCCCATTCACAAGGCTTTCATACTCTGCAGTGTTGCTAGTGTAGGAGAAACTAAATCTAAAGGTAGCATAATACCTTTCTCCTTTTGGGGACACTAACATAGTACCACCACCAGAACAATGTCTGCTTCTAGCTCCATCAAAGAATAATTTCCAAACTAGACTGCTCTGATCTTCTAAATCAGTGTCCTTGAGAAGGTTGGGCTCTATAGCATCAATTTCTTGTATCAAGTAGCTTCCTAGACCAGCATTCCAAATGACATGCTCTTGGACCTCTGAAGCTCTTTCATTTAGGAAAATATTAGGGATATTTTCTATCTTTGTGCTTACTTCACTAATAGTTTGGAAGTCACTGGTATCAAATGCAGAGCAATTTGCATTGATGGTATTGGACACATATGGTTCTATATGGTGTGCTACCAATTTATTTGACTTAATGGTAACCTTGGTACCATATCTTGTATGAAAAAGCATGTGAGACCAATCAAAAGAAAGATACCCTCCTATTTTGGCTGTAAACTCCCTTGATAAACATATGGCAAATAGGGTAGGGAGATCTATGATATATATATCAAGGAGGAAGGAAAAATTAGGACTAGCATGAAGGATCAAACTGGTATCCTTGGCCATGCCTATAGTATTGACTAAGGATCCATCAAGCTGTGTGACCTTCTTTTGAAAGGGTTCATATTCTAGTCCTAATTGGTCAACCACCTTCTTGGGCATTATAGTGCTAGTAGCTCTACTATCTACCATACAATTGTGCACTAAAGATTTCCAATCATTAAAAATACATAAAAAGGATGTGGCTTTGAGTTCCTACCTTGCATGGTATTGGCCTTGGGGTTGCTACTTGGAGCCTCCTTTTCTTGATCAGTGTTAACCAACACTGGCTTTGTAGCTTCTTTTGTAGGTTGAGGAGTTGTTACTTCGGTCATGGCCTTCTTCAAAATTTTAGACTATCCTGGTAAGGCTAGAGAGTCCCACATAGACATGGTGACATTCACCTTCTTCATGTTGTCTACAATATTGAAAGGTTTCACTGTGTGTACTCTTTGTCATGTTTTCACCATGGCATGCTCCATCTCCTTGAGGATTTGATCTCATTTGCTTGTAATGACAGGAGCCTTCTTAGGCATGGTGGGAGTAGTTTGTTGCAATGGATCTACAGATGTAGTGGCTTTAGTACCAAAATCTACTCTCTCCATGTCTTGAGCTCTTCTTTTTGCTCTTGTATAGGCAACAAAAGAAACTTCATCATTGACTCCATTGAAGTCTGGCTGCTCCCAATTGAAAAGAGCAGTCTCATTCTCTTGTGATTTTTGTTGAGGGACTGATCCACTGGATGAAGCCTCTGATTGAGCTTGTGAGGCATTTTGAACCATTAGAGCTTGGTTCATCCATCCATTTGAACATGTAGCCTGATTATAAGGCTGATTACAAGGAAAACACCATTCATTATCCATAGCCATATTGTTTTGACTACGAACCATATCCCTCACTGGATTTGGAGAATTGAGAGGTACAGGGTTATATGGTTGGAATGGTCTTTGATTAAAACTATAATACCCCTCTAACCTTAATATAAGTATTGTGTTTTTGAAATAATTAAGATCTTTTGATTTTTTCTTATAGCTTAAGTTGTACATGATACTTGTTTGATCTATTCCTATAGTTATTTATAATAATTTCATAAGCTAGTACTCAAGGATTCTAATATTAGACATACTGTCTAAAGGTATCATTTTGTATGTATTTATCTCCATGTATGTATTGAGTACCTTCAAGACCTTTATGAATATAGTTAGGATGTTATATGATATGTACTTGATAGATATATATAAGTGATTATTTATATTTTCTTCTATTAAGGTTACTTTGGATGAATCTTGTATCTCACTTGATGATTTGATTATGTTGATTTATTATTAGTATTGATAAGAGACTAACACAATGCTTGAGATTCTAAACTTCGTTATGATGATGCTAAATACTTTGAGTGTATATATATACATGATGTGTTTTCATGATTCAGTACGAAGTCGTAGTTACTCAAATAGTTGAGGTCCACATGATGTATCGATCCTGGACATGTATTTGCAATGTCTTCTTTTATATGTATATTCATGCATATGTATTTCTTCTTTGTGATGCAAGCTTGTAGGTACCGAGCATCGACTTCACATGGCTTCATAGGTTTGAGCCTGCCCTCAAATCTTCGATGCTTGTTGTTATGGAGATAGTACTAAGGCCCCTACATGAGTCTTCCTTTGTCATTATTACAATTTGGGAATATTAGGGTTCCTTCTTTGTCAGTCAACCTTTGGGTGAAAAACCTAGATCCAGCGCACCCCGGTTGGGCCTGGTTTTAATTAGTGCCTTGTGGCCACTTGAATTCATTTAGTTGTATGATTTGTTTACTCATTTTATTTATTTCTCCTTCTTGGTATGATACTTACTTAATCTTTCTAGGTTGTGTTTCAGGGTTTCATGCTTGGTTAGGAGCTTGGCTTGACGTTCCTTGTTGACTTTGGTTGACCTTGTTTGATCTTATCATTTTTTCGATATGTTTCATAGTTGATTTTTATGGCCTCTTTGGATGATTAGATTTATTTTGAGGCATGTGATTTTATTTTACCTCAGTGTTATATCCTATAATAATTATAAATAGGTAATAATATTCTGATCTATTACTTCATAATCTTATAGATTATAGTGTTTGGTATTTGGCATGTATCTATATATGTATATATATGTATATGCACACACACACATATATATGTATATATATACATATATATACATATATATATATGTGTGTGTGTATATATACACACACACACACACATATATATATATATGTATGTATGTATGTATGTATGTACATATGCATATACAGATATGTATATGTATATGTACATACATACATATATATATATATATATGTGTGTGTGTGTGTGTGTGTGTGTGTATGTATGTATATGTATATGTATATATATGTACATACATATGTATGTATATATACATATATATATATGTATGTACATATACATATACATATATATATATATACATATATATATATATACATATATATATATATACATACATATATATATATATATATATATACATATATATATATATATACATATATATATATATATATATATATATATATACATATATATATAATATTATATATATATATATATATATATCTGTACATACATACATACATATATATATATATATATATATATATATGTATGTATGTATATATGTACATACATACATACATACATATATATATATATATATATATATATATATATAGTATTATGTATGTATATATGTACATACATATATATATATATATACATATATATATATATATATAATATATATATATATATATATAGTATATATA